>JALLPD010002065.1:0-10787 GCA_036940065.1 Cyclotella cf. meneghiniana | reverse complement strand
GCTAAGACAATGTTATTTTGCTTAGCAAACTAATAAATTTATTTCTTATGCTCAAGGCTTATTTCATCAGCCAGGACAATACATGCACAATGTCACAGATGTGGCGATGGGGTTGGTTGTGAGTTTCCTCAACTCTACAACATTCAAAACAAATCAAGAGCAAACAAACATTGTGTTGCTAAAACCCCAGAACAACCTTTCTTTCAAGATCTCCAAGCAATTTTAAAGGTTGATTGTCTTTTTCAAAGCTTGACTTGAATATTGCAGTCATCGGTGCAACCATTGTGAGTTCACGAGCATCATCATCATTTTCAAACTTGTTCATTTTGCAACCATCATTGCAATCAACTTTCAAAATAGTTTGAGTGATTGACCTTGCAATTGAACTGTAAACCTTCAAGTGACATCGTTGCAGTTGAACTGTGAATGTTTGAGTGACATTGTCGCATTTGGACATTGTGTCACATTGTTTTGCGACGTAACATTGCAGTTGCCTTGCAACTTTTGCAATCTTTGCAATCACTTGCACAACTCACGGCATCATTGCAGTCACTTTTGGGACCTGCACAATCATTGTGATCACCTACAGGCATCGCGGCACCATTGCAATTGCTTTGCAACTCTTGCAATCTTTGCGATTGCTTGCACAATTTGCGGAATCACTGCGATTGCTTTTGTGGATTGTAGCCTCCATGCAATTGCTCTTGCAAGTTGCCTGGTTATCGCGATCACTTGTGCAAACCGCAATATCATTGCAATCGCTTTTGCAATCTACGAGATCATCATGATCACTTTTGTGAATCACGGGATCCGTGTGATTGCTCTCGTGAGTTGCTGGGTCATTGCAATTGATTTTTGCAAATTGCAGTACCATTGCAATCGCTTTCATGAGTTGCGGTATCATTGCAATCGCTTTTGCGATCTGCAAGATCATTGCGATTGCTCTTGTGAATTGCAGCATCTGTGCAATCACTCTTGCAAATTGCCGGGTCATTGCGATCACTTTTTGCGAATTGCGGTACTATCGCGGTTGCTCTTGGCAACTCTCGTGATCTTGGCAACTCTCGTGATCACTTGCACGATTCGCGGCTTTAATTAGTAGGGCTTGGTGGCCCTTTCTCACAGAGCTCATCAGATGAAGCTTGCGGGATGTCCTGGGAACTTACCTGATTTCTCGGAGGTGATGAACGGAGGACAAGGGTGGAAGTAGGGAATGAGGTGACCATTTTTGCAGCTATGATCATAGTGACCTATGGTCGAAGTAGGCACAAAAAAGAAGAAGAAGAAGTAGAAAAAAGATTAATTGAAAAATTATGTTATTTCTAGTGCTAACTGGCACCTCTACTTGTTCTGATGGATTAAACAGCACGGCCACACCATAGCTCACTTAGAGATATGTGTGTGTGGGCCAATCTTGTGAGAAGGCTTCTCTCAGGGCCAAGCTTGTGAGAATGGCTTCTCTAGAAAAATTCATCTAGCACCACGCTACTGACCTCTTGTGTAGACTACAGTAATCTACTGTAGCAATGTACGTACCATACTTACTTAGGCCCCTTTCTGGTACCTATTTGTGTACTTCCTCCTGTATACAAAAAAGGCTAAAGCATGGGTACGACATGCATGGGTGCTCAATCATTTGTCATCATTAAGTTGTGTTGTCCTACGATTTCAACATTTTCATTATCCAACATCAATGTCAGAATAAAAAACATGCTATTTTATACGTGGTGGACTTTGAACCAGAACCTTTTTTTGATGTGTAACAGCAGCAAATTTGAGACGGCAATCTTGATGACTTGATGATGTGTGGAGTTGGACTAAAGCCCTCAAGATAATCTCAAATGGGTTTTCAATCTTGACCGGGTCTCAGGGGGTGCATATCCAGTTCACGACAGCAGCCAAAGATATCTGACATTCCATGGTTCAAAGCAAACTCTTACTCTTACCTAGATATTTTCAACCGGAGTTACAGACCAGAGAACCCCCCAATGGGATAGGAGCACTTGGTTTCCACGGTCTGTTAGTTCTTCTTGGGTTCAGATACCTGACCCCTCTAGCAAGGTCGGACTATACCATATAAATTGGTGAACAAGGAAATCATTGACATTATCTCATTTTACAAAATCTCACCTATTTTCTGGACATTTTGTTTTTCAAGGCTTTAAACCTGATTTCTTGACATAAAATCTATTTAAATAGATTTTCCATTCCAGGAGCAACATGCAAATGTGCTGGGCTCGCGGTAACTTGTTTCAGTTCAAAAGTTATGGCTAATTGCCGCATTACTCACCACACATCACCTTGTTTTTTGGGGGGCAAGAGGTTACAAAGCCTCCTAGCCGTGAAACAATTTGGCAGAAACCAGTCAGCAAAATAAAAAGGATAGTAATATGGTACTATCTATGGTCTGTATTTTTTATAATTTTTTATTTTACTTGCTTTATTCCTTGCCATAACTTGGTGAGATCATCGCACATTCCCAAAATCAAGGACATTTTGTGTGACTATATCACCGATTTATATGGTAGCCAGGCTGGAGAATTTTCCATCGGACCCAACAACTAGAGTTCTGGACATATTGCAGTGCTCCAGTCATCCAAGTACGCACAACCCATCGAGGGGTTCTCTGGTCCAGAACTCAGGACAAAAATCTCTAGGTATGGACAAGGCCTATGAGGTATTTTAACTGGGCCAGAGGTGGTTTGGTCTGACCTAAGGCCGGAATATTTTGTTCTCTAGGTAGGGATGAGACATCAGATGAGGAGGGGTATAAGGTCAGATACCTGGGTCCTCTGGTTGAGAACTATGGTCAAAAATCTCAAGGTATGGACAAGGCCTAATGCCCTGAGATGTAAGTACCATACCGTAACACCTGTAGGTAGAGGCAACACCTCTCATAGGATTTCAGAAAAATAGCACTTTACAAAATCTCACCATTTTCACAGACAGTATAGTATTCAAGGCCATAAGCCTCTTTTTTCCACCTATATGCAATTGGAATAGATTTTCCATCTCATGACCAATCTGCCCATATCATGGGCTCTCCATAATTCCTTGTGCTTGAAAAGTTATTTCATATTGTCATTTTATTTGCGGCTCATCAACTCACATTGGCTCAGATCACCTGGTGTATTTTTGGTGGGCCTACATGTTACCATGTAATTTTCATGCAATAAAAAATGCTACTAACTTTCCCACCTCTGGAATACCGTGTGTTGGTATGTCTAAAAACAACTTGTCCATCCCATCCTGCATCCCCAAAGCAATGGAAGCAGCAGTTAAGAGTATCCCTTACACATGATAGACTATTGGCACAGTCCTTGCAAAGATTCTAGGAGCAGCAATGATCTGTGTCACTTGGGTACTTGGCACAATGACCACCTTGACCGCAATGATGACAACACATGTTGAATTGTGAGACAGTGGAACCAAGTCCTCTCCATCTGTGATGTTGACAATCCCTCTTCACAATGAAACAACAAATGTCATAACAGCAAGACAGTCATGCATCCCAGGTGTCTCAGCAGTGGGAGCAAAGGAGGATTTCACTGGGAAAGCAGCTTCAAAATGCCCTGGAATGCTTGTCCATTTGGTCAAGCTGAAATTATCTGCAGAAAAGAAGGAGAGGGGGAGATGAGATCTGGTCGGGGGACAAAAAGATGAACTGTGAATGAACTGCAACATACAAATCAACCTACCCCAAAAATAAATTGGTGGGATAATTAGGGGGTATAAGCAATAGGATAGTAATACAGTTGTGGATGGCTACCAAAAATTGCAAAAATATAGGGCTGATTTTTATGTTTTTCAATTGTCATTTTTACAGATTTTTGCATGTTGGTTCCCTAAAATACACATAACACAGACCATGTTTCATCCTTCATACATGTCATATCTCCAAATGTATTTGGATGTAATAATATTTTGGAATATCATTTGATTGACTGCATCCTTAATTTTCAGAACTTCCCAGTGATTTGTGGGAAGGGATTAAAGTTGAAGGAGCTACTTTGGAAATCAATTTGTCAACATACAAAAAATACCTTATTTTCTAAGAGTTGTTTCATATCCCCCCCTGCATTTCAATCATGGATTTTTGGCAATGAATTTTTGTTGCTTGCCCAGCAAGTTGTGCTTCTCCTTTAACAATCCAATATCACAATAACCTTTGGGGCAAGAGTAATCTTTACTGTCAAGCTGGTACTCCCTGGGCATTCAGCATGGCACCATTTTGATATTGCTGATGACACATCCTTTCTATTGCTGACAGGGGTAAGCAGAGAACTTTTTCATATATTCCTGAATATTCTGTATCCACAAAAGTGCATCAATAGTACCAGATCACAAAGAGGGTGACCACTCTCATTATTGCCACATGCAGAGCTTGGATTATTTTTTATCTTACTTTTACAGGACAATAACATTAAACATTTGTGTTTGATATTTGGATCTGTGCCCTCTGTTTGTTCACAATCTTTGAAAAAACTGATGAAATCGATTTTTGTAAATTAGGCAATCCTATTTTCGCAAAGATAGAGTTCTCAAACAAAGAAAAGATATCCAAGTGGGCAAGGATGATATGGCAACATTTACCAATAGCAGATGATGTTATCAGTTTCATACATGGTTTATTCTTACATTTCAAGTGTTCGTCTGAAATGGTAGAGCAAAATGCAATGTATAATAGTTATCACAGTGATACCATGGTCAAAGTTTCAGCTCATTGTGCTGAAGGTAAAGTATTTCTCAGTGCCCTAAATTTTATCAGGAGTGTTATGACAGATCAACTATTTGCAAAAGAATTAGCTGCTCAAATATTGCATTGATCAGGGCTTCCCTCTGGTTGGAGATGCCTATGGGATGCTGATTGGACCATACAGCAGAAGATCTGCTGTGAATTTGGCTCCTGTTCTCAAAGAAAACAAACCGTTATGTTAGTTTGAGATAGGCCAGTGAATGCGGGATGCATGGTTTACAAGTTCCTTACCCCACTTCAAAAATCATCTAACTATAGTAATTGCATCAAATGATGACATATCATCCAATCAATTGTTCATCTTCATAATTTGAGGACACATGTTATAGAACATATAAAGCAACATAAGTTTATTTGTGAGATTTATGCAAGATTAATGGAAATGGATAGGTGAAATAAAAAATTTGATAAAATTTTAGGTAGCCACTCACTATCTATGGTTTGTATTTTTTATTTGCTTTACTAATTGCTAAAAATCATTGGATAGACACACTTAACAAAATTTCGAACAATGTTTTTTGTTGAACACACTGAGTTTTATGATAGCTAAGACTGTTTGGACTCATGGGTAATATTCTCAGGTCAAGCTCCTATTTTTGACCTAACTTCATCGAAATGGTAACTACACCCCCAACTTTGCCATTGCAGCTACAGTAAGAATTCCATTTAGTTACCAAAAAATTACAGTTATCATATTTTTTCTGATGGGTTTCTTTTCAAGCTACATTTGGTAAATGGCTCAATTTAATGTTTTGGTTCCTAAAGCAGTCACCAATCACACTTTTGTGACTACAGGTCTTGGGATATGATTTCCAACACAAACCACATGCTTTATCCTGCCAATCACCATCAATCACACTTTTGATCTACCACAAGATGCACATCACATCAACCCAGTGATGCAAGATCACGAGAAGTTTCACTTTAGTGTGATCATATAATTCATCTACCCATCTGTTGTCCTCTAGTAATATCATCCAGCGATGACAAAGCTGGAATGTTTCCTATAGAGGAACATTTAACCCTGTGTCATTCCCAGTGAACATGTAATTGAGTCTCAAAAATTCTGCCATCAGAATATTCTGGAGATGAGGAAGAGTTTCCTTCATCAATTCCTCCAAGACATTTGCATGACAAGGATGAGGAGGTGCCACCATCTCTTCCTCCAGTTCATTGCACTGACATAAAGGACTCTGACTGGGCAAAGGATGTGGAGAAGGAAGAGAATTTGGGAAACAAAGCATATGCTACAGCCAAGCCTTACAATTCAAACAAAGATAATGCACCACTAGCTTTTATTGGGCAAAAATCCCAGACTGTAGGCAAGGCAACAAAGAAAAAGACAAACTGTGAGGGTTCAAAGGCAGTAAGTGTCTCTGTAATTTTGTTCTCTCTATATTTTGACAGTGTTTGATGCTTTGATCCTAATTTTGTTTACATGTCCAGTGAGGATTTGACTACTTGCCTGAGGAGCTTCTTATTCTCACAAGAAGTTATATGTTCATGTCTAAGGATCCCATGACTGGAACAAATCAGAAGGCTTCAGCATTCTGGACCAGAGTGCACATCCAGTACAACAAGAACACCGCGAAGGCAAACAAGAAATGAGAGAACGATTCAGATTGGAGAGATCTGCCTGATGAACATCCCAACAGATCACTGAAGAACCAGTGGTACACATGTCTTCAGCAATCCATCCAGAAGTTTGCAGGGATCATCACTAAGCACCCTCCTTCCTCAGGTCAGCTCAGGGATGATCATGACATGGAGTTGTACTGGAAGTTGAATAGACTTCTTTACATGAATCCAGTGAACGATGGATTGCAAAGAAGATCACACTGTATATGCAAGCATACTTCTTCCTCTCTACTCACCCAAAGTTTGGATCTGTACTCAAGGCAATTGAGAAGTCAGGTGCCAAGAGGAGAGGATGTAAGAAAAATTGGATGAATGACATTGCATCTCCTGTGCAGTTGGACTCATCACATAAGTTGCTCAGTTCTGCTATAATAAACAGCATACGGCCAGTAGGGAGAGACAGTGCTAAGAAGGCCAAGGAAACTGACTTTGTAGTCAACAAGGTAACAGAAGGGATAGCCAAGGCTATTGCTCCTGCTAATGTTGGTACTTCCTCATTGAAAAATTTAGAAGATAGTTTGTCAAAAGCCAAAGAGATAATGCAGACAATGGCTAACCATCAGGTTATGGTCATGGCCCCATCTGAGATTTGAGAACAGTAATCTACAAAGGCATTTGATTTCATTAATACACAGGCAAGGAACCAGTGTCTACCTTTGAAAATGGAAAATGAGGATTTGGCAAGGGGTATGAGGAAGTTTGAGCAAGAGAGGAGGGAAGGTGCAGTACAAGACAAAGAGGGAAATGTAGCTGGTAGTGACAAGAATGAAAATGACTTGATGATGCCAGCCTTCTCTGAAGATTATGCAAACAATGAAACTGCTATTGAGGATGATGCAACAAATGAAGGGGTAGAAGAAGAGGGAGCACATGATATGAAGTGTACCTATCCAAATTGTCTGTTTGGAAGCGGAGGTCCTCCTTTACATTTTTGCCAGGGTACATGTGAAAAAAAACATGGGTTACATCATGCATGCAATGTAAATTGGTTCGAGAGTAAGGGAATCAATGCGGAGCTGAGCAAACTTTGTTATGTGTGTTTATGTCTCAGTATGTGGTTACTTGAATGATATTACATGTCTATACTAACTGCACTTAGATCAAACATAATACAAATTCAGTTCAATTATTCAGTCATGTTACACTATGACCCTTTTACAAATAGACTACAAACACAAAACACCAAACTATAAATAGTAATGACTAAAAATTGAAGGGAATACTAAGGATGACAAAAATCAAGGGATCACAGTCAACCGCCATTTCAGTCACATCAAGAGTTCCAAGTCCCGATGATGTTTTTTGAATATGTATTTTTCACTGAGTCCTGAGGTCACAAAAAGGTTTCATCCAAATATAGTTTATTCCAATGCTTTTGAATAATTAAATACTACAGAAGACTATCTCTCACGTTGGTCAAATCAAAATTCCAACAGTATTATTCTCTCCATTAGTAATGCTCTGTTTACTTCTCACTGAATCTTCATCACAATTTCTTTGATCAGGCGGAACATCTTTTACCTCATAAAAATTCTCATTATCAATTTCATCAAGACTGACTTGCTCTTCAACCATCATACTGTGCATTACAATTCATAAGATAAAAGGTGTCTTTATTGATAATACATGACTGATTTTGTACCAGAAACTTTGTCTTCAACACTCCAGAAGCCCTCTTGATAGATTTCCACCAAACCACTTGCCTGGGTGCAAAGAAGCAATCAAGAGCAGTTTGTGGATAGTTAATTGTGGCAAGGAAATGAGATAGAGATGGATATATACCATTAACTAAGTAATACAGTTGATTGAATTCATCTCCATCGATGAGGAAGGTGAAGTCAATATCATCATGACAACCATCAAGCATCAACTCAAAAAATTGCAGCCTATTCCACATGTTGTTTTTGTCCAGTGAACCTGGAAAGCCAAATGCACTGTGTCAAATCTATACATTTTAATCTGATACCACTTCAAGATCAATTGTTGACATAGGCCAAGTATCTACAGCAAAGAGTAGTATACATTTTAAGTATTTCTATTTCCTTAAAATATGTACTGAATACTTTCCTTTTGTCAAAAAGAAGAAGTCCACAAGAAATCTTTGAATATGTTTTCTTTCTCAGAAAACGTATCCAAAAATGTGTGGCTCCTCAGAAACATATATCCAAAAAATATGCTATTTCTCACCTATGCTTATGCTGTGAGACACAGCATAATTTTTAGCAGTAGAAATAATCTCATAATTTTCTAATTTTTCTTTTGGAATTTCAACTTCAAAATCCTGACTAATTTTCAAGGCTTATGGCACTATCAATTGATAGCCAGACTACTGTGTTGAGTTATGCACTCAGCAGTGGTTGTGAGTCTAACTCACAAGCCTGACACATGTCCTTCTTTATGTAGTCAAGAAAAAACCAAGACATGTCACCCAGGCCATGTTCACAGTTGACACGGGTATACTCCACTCCATCTAGCAGAGTTAGCATGTTGCATAGGTGCACACTTACTTAAAAAGACACTAGAGTGCCAACACACACACATTGCATGCAATAACTGTGAGCAGGTATGCAGTACCATGACTCAAAACAGCCCCTAAAAAAATCACAAACTAGGCAGTCCCGGATGGACATATGCTGTGATTTTTTTAAGGGAAGGCCTACGTTACAGTACCTAGGGGCTATATTATATGTATTGCCTATTTTTAGAGCATGTAAAATATGTAATCTTTCTAAACAAAAAAGAACCGTTGTAGACATCACAGCACATGATTCGAATTCAAGGTGTACAAAAAATGTACCTTTCACACCCTAATATAAGGTACATGAAATACAATACTTTCTATGGCTTAGACAACCCCCTAGATAGTTCCTAGCCTAGTTCCCCATTTAGGGTTAAGTCACACTAAAATGACCACAATCCCCCTTGAAGCTGTCATCCCTCAAGTAACCTCAAGATGTTCCCAAGGCATTTTCATCAATTGCGGCAAGGTGGCAGCTGGAGTCTCACCAAGGGCTTAGGTTTGATGCAGGATTAAAGTAGGAGTGTGCGATCCTACAGGTAGTTTTTTCATCCCATCAGATTCATGATCTGATCAGATATTTCCCAAGTTGGATTCAGGGGAGAAGGTGGATTCACATGGCAGGAAGCCTTCTTGCTCGCACAACAGCCCATTTCCTTGTGGAGTCATTACAAGGACAAAATGACTAAGACTGGTCATGGACCAGCCCCAAAAATATGGGAGCAAGCACGGAACAGCCCAATGGCCCAGTACAACTGCAAAACAGCCTGCATAATCATACATCAGTGTGAAAATGACCGTGCACATGAGGATTGACCGATTGCAGTATAGCCCTGTGACTGAATCATTGGACCCACAAATGCTAGCAAAGCACGCAAAGCCTGCACTATTTTGCCAAGACAGCTTGCAAAGAAAGTGACCATCAAAATATTGCCTCAGGATCAAAAATTGACCGAGGACTTGACTAAATGGGACTCTGCCCACAAATTCGGACAGACTAGCACTGCCCAGTACATGATGAAGACATCACAATGATGCTGCACAATGCGCATCATGAAATAAAAGCATGGGGGAGCACGCATGACCGTGAAAATGACAACGAGTTGAGTTAACACTCAGGGGATATCCCCAGAGATAGGGCTGAGCTGCGTGATTTATGCACATGCTCGGATATATTGAGAATGCTCAAATTTTCCATTCTGAAATTGAAAATAAAATTGAGAATCAGAGATTTGGTCACATCCTGATAGACACTATAGCTCCTTTTCACTAAGAAAATGAAGAAGAGAATAAAAAAACTTGTGTACTTAGCACAGTGCCAGAGTCCTTCTTCTGAGACACAAAAGAAGTATCACAAAATTAAAAAATCAAATTTCAAAATTAATAAATCTTATTAATTTGAATTCAGGTACTGACATCAATATTGAAAAAATCAAATCTTGATAGAAATCATGAAAACATGATGATGCAGTACAGTAAAAGAAGATTTGCACAAAAAACTTGGAACAAGCCAAAAATAAATTGAATTTCAACAATTCGATTGTTTTGGTGCAGTTACTTACCAGAAAAGAGCCGGAAGTAAAAAGTGCAAAAGTACCCTAGTAATTAGACGTTTTTGATTTCTTACATAGGATGAAAACTTTCATTATTAACAAATAGACAAGAGAGCCACCACAGTTGTAACATCTCAGAAAGTAACTGAAAATCAAACCCCGTTGGTTTCCGAATCACCAACAGAGTGTTGCCACAGTAACACCAAGGGAATAGACAAAGTTCTTGAGACCCTCCTTTGATCCAGAATAGAGACAAACATATGCATTCCCTACCGGGCTACGCAGGTGTCAAATTCTTGACACATATTGGATGGTGTGCTTC
>JALLPD010002064.1:0-10788 GCA_036940065.1 Cyclotella cf. meneghiniana | reverse complement strand
TCTCCAGGACCATCAACAAGGCCCTTGTACTGACCAGAGTGGAGTTCTCCATGAGATTGTACTGCCTCTGCCACTTGACAGGGCACATTTGCAACAGGTGTGTAACAAGATCAGCATCTTTGAGTGACATGACTGGTTTGGTTGCCAAATTAGCCTTTGCGCTCTGGAACAAGCTTGGCAAGTTCTCAAGGTAGCTGTTCAGCTGCTCTACTTGCACAAACAATTTTCAAATTGGAACCATGTTTGGCTTCTTCATTGTGTTTGTGATATAGAACTTCACTGCCTCAGCTGCATCGAGGCAGAATACAGACTAGAGGTGGAAAGTCAAGCATTCCAAGAAAGAGATCCAGGTTTTTCCTGCCTTCTCTTCATGCACCTCACTATGAAGGTCTTCCCTGGGAGCAGTGCCGGTCTGCACCTTCACAATCTTCTAAAAGGGTTGATGAGCCTCATGGAGATTTCCGTAGAGCTAGAAAATCTGCACGCCAAGCAAGTCTGCTCATTCTTGTGTCTCATTCCTAGCCTTTCGGGCTTTGTTGAGTGCTGCCTTAGCTGCAATGACTGCGGCTGGAGTGGATTCATCAACCTCTAACATGAGCCAAGTATGTACATATGTCTTATCTAAGACAAAGGTCAAAACTTATTCACAAATGGAGCACAAGAACACCCTACAAATCAAAGGTATCCTTTAGATACCTTTTGTCACAAGTACCAAGAACATCATGGTACTCCCAGGGAGCAAGACCAAGACATCTGGCAAGACCAGGAGTCTTGACAAGACCACGACCACCAGCAAGACCAAGTCTTCTGGCAAGACCAAGACAAACCATGGTACAAACCTACAGCCAGCTACAGTATAAAAACAAGTTATCATGTAATTAAAAAATAAAAACATAAGGACTGAAATTCTCCAGTCCTCAGATTTAAATAAATTAAATAGCTCATTAAAAATTAAATTTCAATTCCAACCATCTTGATTTCTACTTCTATCATATACTACTTAGAATATCCTACCAACAATGGCTTAGGTCAGACAGTGCAACAACAAAGTCTTAATAATCAGGTGATTAGTAATTTATGAGAACTACAATGATTGATTACTACTTTGCTTCTGTGCACAATACAGGCACACAGGAATGAAAGCTTGACAGGAGCCAAAACTTTAAATTGCATTCCACATGACTAAAAACACGCACATTATGCAATCATGTGCGTATGCTCATATCGTACACTCTACTGGAGCTAATGTTTGTAGTAAGACTTGAATTCAAATGTTTCCAAACTTCTGCAACAAAGACATTCCTATCAGAAAACCTAAAAACTTTTGATGACACAAACAGGAAAAAACAGATCAAATGAATGATTGTGTTAAAAACAATGACGATGTTGATAACAAGAGTGGCACAATTTTTGCATTAAAACATTGTTACTTAGCTAGTTCTAACAAGAAAACATTTTACAATGTTATCATCTTTACTTCTCACACATATTTTATCAATACGTTAAAAACAATAGGTTTCAACGTTGATGCATGCAGAGAAGAATGCAACAAAGCAAAATCATTTTGATCCCAATATCCAATCAATGAGTTTCAGATCAGGAATACAGTATCATTGTTATTTTTCCTCATGTATTTATGTTTGGAACGCATACAAAACCTCTGCAACTTTAGCCAGAGTGATTGAATTCATCTTCTCATTCAATTTTCTGCAGTACCTGCAACCTGTCCAATGCTTCTATTTTGTGTTTGATATATTTAGAAAACATGGCAAAATATGTGGAATGTCCACACATTGTGAAAAGGATCCAACAAAATTTGACAAGTTTTCAGAAAAATTAAAGAAAAAGCAATAAAAGCATTTGCTCATCCTGAGAGTAAAGCTGCCAAATATTTCCTCAATGAACTTCTTCTTGTCTTGACAACTGCAGGTACACATACACCCTGTGGAACATTAGAAAGAAATTTGAAGTGGAAGAAGTGTATGCAATGATACGTAGATGTGGTCATGAATTTGAATTAACTACTACATTCAATGATGCCAATAGTCCATATGTTTTCTATTTAATATTGAATCCACCAGGCAATATTAACTATTAACTCTCTTAGCATAGCAGACAAAAAAATGTTATCATCTATGAAAGAAGTTACTCCTTTCACATAAAGAAATGTAAAAATACCCGCAACTTGGACTTCCCTTGCTACTGCCATAACAAAACCCCTTTCACATCTGCATTCATGTAGAAATTCTTATTACATAACATAGTAAAAATACTTATTGGTTTGAAACCATCAAATTTGTCTGATGAAAAAAAATCAAAACAAAACTAAGTCTCAGATTTACAAGATAATCATTGAATGATGAGGTGGTATTGTAACAGGTCACAGAATAGCATTCAATGGTGTTTATGAAGATAGTTTGTGTGGTGATTCACATATTCATCTAACGATATGGACAGCAATTGGACCAGCTTTGTTTCAAGGAATTACTGGCATAAAAGATGTGTGTAATACTGTTCCTGATATTTTACACAGTATGTTCACTACATTGTGCCCTGGAAAATATCAAGTAAATTTGAAAAAGAATCAAAAGTTTTACCCCACTAATCGGTGTGTAGTTGAAAAAGGCACTTAAAAAGGTAGAGCCGTGTTAACGCCATCAGATCCAATGTGCCAAAAAATCAATGACATTGTGTAAACATCAATTTTCTTTTCTGGCATTCATACTTATCACACATGTATCTCAGGGAAATGTCACAAGCCTCCAAAAGGAATCAAACAGGGTGCTCTTATTAAACCAAGTGGCATCATTGACAAGACAAAACCAGTACAACATATAGATCTTGCTATGCCACAAACAAAGCCATCAGAGAACATAATAATAACATTTAAAGTCAGTGAAAATCTCCATAATAGTCAATCTGCCATAAATTCTCTTCCAAGAACACAGGAAGTTGGTCCTTTGTTCCTTGACAATGGCCCTAGATTTGTTGTCAACAAACCAAAGCATCAAATGGTAAAACCCCTAGAAGATCAAAACAAAGATGCAACACAAGAATGAATAATCTTACAAATTACTCAAGCAATGACAACAAATGAAATTTTTAGCAAAAATAATATTGTAAAAAACAACAATATTTGTCAAGAAGGAGAAATTTTAACTTACATCAATAACAGATGATATCTTCAAAAAATCAATAAATATGACTCGGAATTGGCCAATGCCCAAATAGATATCAGCCACAGATTGTTACATACAAGATCTCATTGGTAATGGAGATTGCCTCATAAGTACTTTTGTTGATGTGTATATTTTACAGCAACACAAACTTTGACTGTTTCATGTTGAGGAGTCAAATTATTTTTTTTTTTTAGCATCTTGACTTATATCTATCAACAATTGACAAATTTGATAAACCTTTGCTCCATTATATGAAAATAATGCTAGATACAGAATTGGATTAAGTGAATGTGGATCACTTTAGAAGCCTTTGCATGTTGTGATATGGAAAGATCAACTTGGTTGTTTTCACTTTTAGAAGTCTTTACATTTTGTGAAATTGAAAAGATCAACTTGGCTGTTTATCAAATAAAAGACAATTCTACATAACACATAATAATATGGAAGCACACCAATGATAATGCTCCCACTGTCTGAATATCATCGCTGAATGAAATACAACATCACCAATCTTTTCTTTGCATAAGTCACTTGGATGTTCAAGATTCAATAGTTCCACTGCTTCAGAATCAGATAACAATTTATTATGAAACTAAATTGTAACATGCAAAAAAATGACATTAATCCTGAAGCACACCTATCACCAGATCAAAAGTCCACAAGAATTGTGTATACCAGGTTCCACAAAATGTTTCAGCTGTTCACTGGTCAATCCTAAATGATTGTGAACTAAATAAATCATTACTCATTTATCTGGGCTGAAACTCAATGATCTTGATGCATATGTGATACTGTTTCTCTCAAAGTAATCAAACAAAATAGATATATTATGGATTACAATCCTAAATTGAGATCTATGTTAGGATTTCTTCAAGTGCTCTTTCACTAGGATCTTCTGAACAAACCATGTTGCAGCTCTTTATGTTAGTCATTATATAGACAAAAACAAAACACATAAGGAGAATCAATGGATGTTATCTTTGAAGCAATGGGCCATGAAACAATATACCAAAGTATTGCCAAAGATACTGATACTAATAGGAGATTCGTCCAAACTTGGGTCCTCAACAGAAATGTTTGATACACAAGCTGCAAGTGTGCTTCATGGACTGGAAGTAACACTTTCAACTGAATGGAATGTTTTTTGTGACATTCAATCCTGTATCAATCTGATAAAAAATGAAAAAAAGGCTTCATTGAAACATGCAGAAAATAAGTAGTGATGAAAATGATCTGTATCAAATTCTGACAGAATATCTGAATGTGAATCATCTCTGTCAACAGATTTAGATAAAAATGGAGAACTACAGAACTTTATCAAGAAAATACAGGTGAAGCAAAGGTTTCTATTTCAAATGGAATTCTTTTATCTGTATTAAACAAAAACAGATAATTAAAACTGAATGTGATGCTAACCCTAAGTTACATTGCATTAAGTCAACTTGTTTAGTATGGATGAAACCAATAGAATCTCCTGCAGCAAAAATCTATATCAGTGCCTATGGATCATGCAAGTTCTATCAAATAGACAATGGAACAACAATAGTACTTATTTTGTACTTGCATCTGTACCACTACTTTGGTGTAGAACTCGCATAAGTAGAATACATTAGGTCAAATGCAAAAAGATCAACCTGATACTAATGATGCACAATTCTGAAACTTTTAAATTTGATAAAGGAATACAAATTTGGGTAAACAACCATTAAATGGTACATTGTAAACTATGGACTAACAATTTTCAGGAGCACAGCCACACATGCTGGGCTAAAGCCGAATGACAGGGAAACAAATTCTTATGCACTCACACAATGGAACAAGAAGGAGTCAAGGCTGTATAGAGAAAATCAAAAAAACAATTACACATATAAATGGGAAGACCTTGTAATTTTGTTTCAAATCTGCAACAAAACAACCACATTGCAATCAATAGATTTTGCTTTGATTACACAACCTCTTTTATTCACAGCTAAACCACTTTTTGCAGGAATCAAGCCATGCTTTATGACTACTATTCTAGAGAGGTATTGCATTGATCTGAACAAGAACAATATAAAACTCAACAGAGGTATAAATACAGAACAAGAAAAAGCAATATATTTCAAGATGAACTTCATGACAAAGTAAACAATCAGATCAGGATGGATTTAAATGACGCAAATCGTGTCAAATTCACAAATGGATGTTGAACCAACTTGGGCACTTTACAAGAGAAAAAATATGCAGTGAACATTTCGATGAATCCAAATTCATCATGAAAACTAAATTGTTATCCAATTAGGTTGAATACAATGAATCAAAAACATTCTAAGAAAAACACGTCCAGAAAAAATTGCCAAGATGAAAATGATATAAATTCAAAAAAATCCTTGAGACATGAAGATAATAAAAAACACTAACAAGCAATATTCATCAATATCTCACTGCTAAACATTTAAAGTGACACTTGAAGAATGTCCATAATTTTTCATTACAATATTCCATAAAATTAAACATGTTGCCCATCAAGGAAGTCAGTATATTGCTGAATTGAAGAATAAATGCGCACAAACACATATTTTTTTCACATGAAGAACAAACCATCTAAATAATATTCACATGTCATCAACTCCACAACAAATAGTAAAATATCTAGTTAACCAGAAAATTGCTGCATCAAAAAACACTTCACCAAATAACACACCACCTGCACTTACATTTCTTTCAGTATACTTATAAGAATAGCTGAATATGACTTATGTAAAAAATTTAAATAACAAAATGCAAACAAAAAGAAAATCCGTTTCAAAGCTCTCCTCTAAAAATATGTAATAAAAAGAAGATTCCATGACAACAACAATATGCATGAAAACGCAGTGCAGACATAGGAGCCTTGTTCTAAAATTCCAAACAAAAAATTGATTCCACTCCAAGAGTATAATACAGAATAAAACCAATTTCAAAAATAATTAACTGCAGCTTGATGATGTCAAACAGGACAAAACCCATATCACGACCAATGCTGGAATGAGAAATAGTGACAACACCTTTACAATGGCAATAATTTTTCATAAAAAATCAATAAAAATTAACTTGTTGCCACTCTATCCAACCAATAGATTGCTATGTTCAAAAAATAATTTGCACCAGCATGTAATATTTTGTTGTATGAAAAATGAAACCCAAACAAAATATTTACGTTGTGATCACCCTGAAAATAAAATATACCATTCACTAGAACAATATAATAAAAATAAAAAAATTGATAAAATAACACAACTGCAACTTGATGATTTCAAACATATCAACAAACTTTATCACAACCAGACATCAATGCTGAGACTTCAACACCAAGAGTCAACCTCAAGGTCATGACATAAATGCCAAAATATCCCAACTCTGCCTTCCCAACACTGCTATCTTGATGCTGCTGTGTCCAATGCCACCATTCCAAGTTGTGTCCAATGCTGCCATCCAGACACTGCAGTCCCCACACTGCTGTTCCAATGCTTCCATCCCAATGCTGCCATGCCAAGATGGTATCTTCATCTTGGTACTCTGACCTCCAAATTTTAGGGATAATGCCAGTTGACATTAAAATAATGACCTGAGACAAGTAATGGTTTTTGGATTCACTACACAATATATTTTTAAATCCTATGTGAATCACTCAGTATACTCAAGTTCGAGTTTGAAGATGGATCACGATCTCTGACTAAACTCTGACAACCCTTATTGGTACTTTCCGGGAGTCAAAAAACATCAGCTGCAAAAAAGCTTGCAGCGGCTGCTAGTGATCACTCACATAACTTTACGGAAGTGCACCCCATTTTGTTTGTAATATATAAAGCCAATCTCTTGTGTAATTCAAAAAAGAGAGTCAAGGAAGAAACATGCCATTGAGATCAAACAAAAACAAAGGGCCTGAATAGTTATGGTACTTGTCTGACATTGACATCAACTTGCCAACATTCCGTAAAGGAGGTTGAAGGAAATGGTCTTTTATTATAATTGCTTTGTGATTTTGTCAGCAGAAGCTAATAATTATTGCAATAACAATTATTTCAATACAAATCCAATTTTAATAAAATAAGACTATTTCTAAGACTATGTTTAAATGAGGCTATTTCTGAACCGTGGGAATAGCACTATCGCTTGGGATCCCTGGTGAACAATGCTATCGCTTGGAAATAGTATTATTTTTTAGTTATATAAAGCATATTGATGTAGGAATAGTAGACAGCCATGTGTATATTGGGAATAGTGCTATCCCTCAGGAATAGTGCTATCTCTTGGGAATAACGCAATCTCTCAGAAATACTGCTATCCCTTGGGAATAGTTCTATTTACATTGCTATTTCCAAGCAAAAAGCTTATTCAAGAATAAAACTATTTTCTACTGTGGTATTTGACCAGTATCTTTAATATAAAATATTACGTTTAAATAAGCTTAGAATTCTCTCCATTTTTACTTTTAATATCGACTAGTTCCCTCAACCTCAAGGTATCTTGACTTCCTCCCTTTCAACAAATGTAAAAAAACATTTTCTTCCTGGACACATCATGGCCTAGAGAGGAGGTGAACATATTATTGTGACGAAAGCTCATAAGTGACACAGTAATGCCTGTTGGGCCATGAGCAGTGACAGGCAAGTAAAATGCAGGTGTTCTCAACAGGACCCATGGCATCCTAGATAAAATTACTAACTATAACTAGCGGCATCTAAATTTGCTGATGCCTGTGGGACTTTTGGACTATAGTGAAAAGTGCCTAGAAATGGGGTGCTGCTAGACCTTTTCAAATGTTCAATAGTACCAAAACTCTAGCAAGAGAACATACAAAATCAAATAAATGCAGACAAATTCCACTGAAATATGGTGATTCCCATTCTTCTACAAAGGATACCAAATCAATCCAACCCAATTTTTGAACCACATCATCAATACTCCCTGCATCACACAATGTGTAAGCGCTCCATTTGATGCATTCTGATGGGTTAACATCTCTCCACTTTCCCATTGAATGATCAACTGGATCATTCTCAACAATACTCTATACTTTCATTTACCCATCCCTTTCATCCACTCTGACACCCAAACTCACAAAGATATCATTTATGGTACATTTTATAAATATCCTTAGGACACAGAAATCTTCTAGTGCTACATTTTTTGTACCATTTTCTCCACTCTCACTCACTTTCATCTTTTCATGAACATTTCTTTAAATTATTTTCTCTTTGGAATTAACAGCATAGTTGTGATCTTTCACTTTTTGTGGTAGCATCCATCTTTCCCGGAGAAATTTTCACTTGGTGTTCTTTTGAGATAGACTCAGTGCTTTCAATTGACAATCTTCCAATAACATTGTGAGCCACAAAAGGAAGCTCCTCTACTGATGATGAAAGCACTCCAACCCATCCAGTCAAACAATCTCTAGTTGAAACATCATCAAATACATAATAGCTTCACTGTCCATTTGATTTGTTGGATGGGGCTCTACCTTTATTTTTCTGCACCATCCTTTTGAAGAGCAACATTAATGTCAGCCAAGTGATCTAGCCTGCAATCACGTCCATTCAAAATATCATCAACATTTCCAACTCACTCGTCATCGTCACTGATCTGTCCATCTATATCCTTATTGAGAAATCTGGTACAGCACTCTTCATACTATTTGCAAGATCCAAATGCAAATAAAAAACTTTGAGAAATGGTCAGACTTCATCCTTAGCAACCAGAAGTGGTTTTCTATGAATACCTACACCCATTAATAATAGGTTTGACATATGACCAAAACTCCTCAACTACTGGTTTGTCAGTGTACGTAACTCTTACTGGTCCACCATTCAATTGCTCTCCATCACTAGTGGCAACCATTCCAGTCTGCTCAAAATTTGCACATTTACTTTCTTAGCCAGAATGTGGATTATGGTGGACTGCTAGGCCATTGTTATGAATTGTATCAACTTTTCTCCTGCACTTATCCTCAATTGGCAAACATTCCTTAACAGTTGCTTCACACCATTCACTGTGCCAACCTGCGCATGTGTGTTCACATGGCTCTGTTGTGAAGAATCTTGCATTTACAATATCATCCCTAACAAAAAGAAACACAGCTGCAATGGCTTCCATTGCAAGGTTATGATAATTTGAAAACATGGTGGCAAAACTGGTTCCCAATGTTGATTTATAGCCAAAAGATGTAAGCCATATGAGCAAAAGGCACATAAAATTCACCATCTCCCGATATTCAAGATTTTTTGAGTTTACAGCCAATATGACTTGTAGAAGTACAATGTTGCACAAATATTGGTAACTCAGCCGAGTTCTTCATTTTCCAGATAGCACAACTTTGAAAGGGTGTCATGAGATACTCATTTCAATACTAACAGATCTGATGCAAAATCTTTCACCTGCCACAATAGATTAGATATACTAGCTAACCTGAAGAGTTCTATATCCACAACATAGTTACCCATCCACACCACCAAAGAACCACCAATAAATTGATAACCGAAATTTTTGGCATTATGATTTGTGTCAATCAACCCTACATGATGATTGTTGTCCTTCAAAAACCCAAGAAGCTGTTGACAGACCCACTTGTTGTCACAACCCACTCCATCTGAGGCCACACTGACTAGATCTGCACTCTTATACTTGACACAGAACAATTTACATAAAGTTGTAACCATATCATTTAATTCTGCATAATAAACAATGTTGGGTCTGGCTTTTGACTCACAGATATGGCCCAGGATGGGCTGGAAAAATCCACATAAGTTGTTGTGATCTACTCTGAGTTAGAATATGTGCCTTGAGATGGCCTGAATGCAAACCACAGGAGCAGAGAGACAGTTAAATGGTTAGAAAACTCATGAACATGATTGAATTCTGCATCAGAAACAGTGTTGGGATTGATTTTGGACTAACAGATATTGCCCAGAATGAGTTGACAAAATCCAGATTAGTTGGACAGTTGTACCAAGACTTTCAAGAGTCCACTTGAGACAGCCTAAATTTGAACCACAGGAGCAGAGATGCAGTTAACTGGTTAGCAAAATGAAAATCTACATTAAAGTCTGCATCAGGAACAATATTGGGATTGATTTTGAACTCACAGATATGGCCCAGAATGAGCTGGCTAAATCCAGAATGTACTGATCTACTGTGAGTTAGAATACATGCATTGAGACGGCCTGAATGCAAACCACGGGAGCGGAGAGGCAGCAAACTTGTTAGCAAAAGAAATCTGCATTAAAATCAGCATCAGAAACAATGTTAGGACTGATTTTGGACTCACAGATATGACCTAGAATGAGCTGACAAAATCCAGATACGTTGTACAGTTGTCCTATGACTTTCAAGAGGCCACTTGAGATAGCCTATATGCAAACCACAGGAGCAGAGATGCAGTGAAATGGTTAGCAAAATCAAAATCTATATTAAAATCTGCATCAGAAACAATTTGGGATTGATTTTAACTCACAGAAATGGCCAGAATGAGCTGGCTAAATCCAGATAAGTTGTACCAATGTACTGTGGTTTAGAATGTGTGCCTTTGACATAGGCCAATTATACACATTATTTAGGTACACCCCAGCAGCTTCCACCTGGAAGCTTCAAG
>JALLPD010002063.1:0-10793 GCA_036940065.1 Cyclotella cf. meneghiniana | reverse complement strand
TTATCATGTAAAATACATGATAAATACATGAGGACTGACATTCTGCAGTCCTCAGTTGCAATTCATGTAAATAGTTCATAAAATTAATTTCCAATCACCAGGAAACCATGTTTTTATTTATCTCCTCTACAACTACATTTCACTAAGATTTGGCTTAGGTCAGAAGATGGCAGGATCTGCACATCTTGTGAGTATTTTGTGCAGTCCATGTGAAAACCATAGCACTGTTGTAAACAAAGTTGTTTATTTGTTCCTTTGGAGATGAGGGAGTTGAAATACATTGTTCACAATCAGAGGACCCTACAGAGGACCATACAAAACTCAGCGTGGGAAATGAGGAATCTTCAAGTACTGCATGACATGATCCAAGGATACACATAAGGATTGTATACCAAGGGTCATGTCAAAAACCAAATAATCCCTTACATAACAGGTATTGTAGATATTTGGTTCATACCACATCAAGAATAATGATCTTATATTATGTTGCCCAAGATCCACCAGATTCTAAGAAAAAATCCCAACTTTCAACACATGTGTTACTTTCCATCCAACTAGCCACAGCTTGATCTATTCAAATGACATTTATATTCTCCATTGTCACAGCATCATGCCAACATGTGTTGCTCCCTACAATTCCTGTATCTCCAATTTTGTCCCAACACCACACCATCATTGTGAAGCAGTGGAAAGCATGATGCACTATCATACAACCTACCTCTGGTCTAATTGAGTAAAATGACAGATATAATTATTATTTGATAAGCCATACTGGGTTCAGTTTGTTGAAACCAAAAGAGGATCTTTTAATGATTTTGCAATGCTTAGACAGTGTCATACATGGTATTCCAGCAAAATCAACTTCTCTGCTTCATTACTCATGATTGGACAACAGATATTAGCAAAGGTCCATGACCAGTGGTTATGGCATGGTGTCATATTATTTGTACAGTGAGCTGGATCACAGAAGGATGAAGACCAGTATTGGGAGAGCCTTGGGAAGGTAATTCTATTGACTTCTATTAGATTCAAGATTGGGCATTAAATCAAGATGGATATTGACTCATGACAATGTTGTTGTAAATGTAATATCCTGATTAAAAGAAAACCAACCCACCTAATGTGATCCATCTGCCAATAATTAACTTTTTTCAGGAAATTTCCCAGTTAAAGAATTGCATGAGATTTGTCTCAAGCATGAGCCGATTAGTTGACTCAATAAATGCTTGTTATCAGGCAGCTGTTTCCATCTAAACCAGATCATTGATCTAAGACAACTAGTTCTAGGCAAGCTATAACTTCATCTGCTGGATGAAGGCATATAGATTGGACAATACATGTGAAAGTAACAAAGTCACAAATGATGCTCTGGCAGTGTCAAGTATCATATTAAGGGGGAGAATATTTGTTATAAGAATGCACTTCAATCTACAACAGTGAATGCATTGTGTGGGTTTCCACCACTGATTGCATTGTAAAACATTAACAATCATGCTTATAGACATATTGCAAACCTTGAAAAAACAAGATGTTGCAAAATGTAGGTAGCAAGATACAAAGCAAATGGTTGCCAAGACGATACAAAAGGGATATAAGGTCCTTTATCCAAGGAAGCACTGGTTACTGATTTTATGATAACGCCTTATGAGTTTGGTTTCAAGGCTGCTGAAATTTTTCAGACAGCAATGTGTACTCCAGATGTGCCTGTCTATCCATCAGGGGTAAGTGATAAATAGAATTTGTGAAATTGGTTTAAATGTACTGACATCATTAAATATCAAGAAAAGCATATTTGCTATTCTATGTCAATACGCTGTGCAATTCAGAAGAATAGTAGTAACAGAGAAGTAAGTGAATATTCTAGGAATGCTACAAATCAAAGTTTTTGTTTACTTGAAGTTATTGTGAATACATCTCAAAAAGCTAAAGAGCTCAATAATCTTCAGACCTGTCTTTGCACAAATACACTAGAAAACATTGCATCAATTGATACATGACAAGGATGAATTGACAAAATATACTGAAGCATCCATAAATGAGGTCAATCCATGCATAGACAAATTGGAGACAACTTATTCCTGCCATTGTTATTGAATTTGGTTCCATGAATACTGGGTAGAGTGATCCCCAAATTGAGACCCGGTTCCAAAAAATGTTCCTAGTTTCAATATGGGGATTCCAACATTGATATTGGATGAATGACATGAGACCCAATATTGATATAGGACATCCAGTATCAATACTGGGTCACATATGAGACTTTTCCCATAGACCCCATATTGTAAATGACACAGTATCAATACTGGCAATCACGCAATGATACAGGGACATGAAAGTGACTGTCCTGCATAAATACTGGTTATATACAGTATTTACACTGGACGTCAAGTATTAATACTGTCCCCCCATTATCTAAACTCTAATGACATCATGAAAAAATGAGATCACACCTTACTGATTCATAGCTGTCACAATCTGGAAGTCCTTAGGTTGAAACTGGGGGCATTTTTGGAACTGGGTCACAATTGGGGGATAACACTACCCAGTATAAATACTGGACAGTCCAGTGTCAATACTGGGACATTAATGTCAAAATACCACTAATGTATTATTGTTTTATTTGTAATACTGGGAGCCTTGTAAGACTTAGAATACCATTAGCCAATCTGTATTATTTAGGCAGACATAATTCTACTCTGGTAGATTTTGTGTTGTATATTCCACAAAAATTTTGCCAACAAATTGGCTTAGGGCCTGTTTAATACCACTTGTGCATGACGAAACAAGGGCACATGAAAAACATGCTCACAGCTTGCATAACAAAAATTTACATCTATACGATGTCCCCTCCATGAACTGTGCAGCCTAGTGTTGCCTATAATAGCATTGCCTAGGCAAGATAATAACTGAACAATGTCTCTCACCTCTCTGGCAAACAAAAGAACAATGGATACTGCAAAAAAACAGTGAGACTGTCCATTTTTTGATGCAGCTATGCCACTTTTCATCTTGTCACTTACAAATTTTCATGTTGCCAAGATGAATGAATCTTCCAACAGGGATATCTCAGCCCACAAGCAAGACAATAATTGGCTGATGCCTCCCACCTCTCTGACCACCTAAGCGCTAACAGACACTGTGAAAAAACAGTGAGATTTTCCATTTGTTAATGCATTTATGCCATGTTTAATAGTCCTGCTTATGATTTTCATGTTGCCAAAATGGCTGAATCCACCAACAGGGGTATCTCACCGCCCATGCAAAATAATAACCGGTCAACACATTCCACCACTCTGGACACTTAAACTCCAACAGAGACTGTAAAAAAGTGGTGAGATTGCCCAATTTTTGATGCAGTTACACCAGTTTTCATCTGGCCATTTGCAAATTTTATATTGCTGCATGGCCAAATCTGTCAACAGGGATATCTTGTCCCCCAGGCAAAAGAAAACAGGCCATCATCTCCCACCCTTTTGGTCATCTTAATGCCAACTGAGACTGTGAAAAAGTGGTGAAATTGATGATCTTTTATCTTTGTCTTTGTCTTTATACTTTTTTTAGTTTTGAAAACATGTGCTTTCAATTCAAGTTTTATCTTTTCTCATTTTATAGTACAATAAAACATTTCACAATGGTTTCTGTGCTTGGGGAGAGCTTTCTTTTCTGGTTTTGATTAAATTTTGGTATGGCTCTATTTTTTCCACATCCATTTTTTTCTTTAAAAGTGTGGTGTAATGTGTCACTTTTGCCTAGTTCATTGCCAGTTGTACCTACATTTGTCATAACAATCAAATTAAACATAAAAACAGAACCTTATCTATTGAATTGAAAAAATATGTGCACACTGAGTGACATTACTGTGTTGCTAGCTTTCCACAGCTGTCATGTGAAATTGATAAGAAAGCAAAAAATTTAATCTCTCTATCGTATATTACGGTGTATGGGCCACACCATGGTGTAGACCACACTGTACAAAATCTCATCAATTTTAAAAACATTTTCATTCTCAGGCCCTTAAACTCCTCTTTTTTGCATAAATGCAATGTGAATAGATTTGTCTTTGGAAGAACTATTGCCCATATGCTGTGCTCTGGGTAATTCATGTTTGCTCAAGTGTTATGGCTGATTGTCGCTTAACTCACTTCACATCACCTCAAATCACTTGATGCATTTTTGGTAGACTTCCATATTGTAAGTGGTATTTTCATGATTTTTGTCTACACACCCAAACCAATAATGTTTCAATCTCTTCCACTGCCAGAACGGGTTGTTTCAATTGTCAATATCATTGTAACTAACAATAGACAAATGTTTGGTAAGCACCATTTCAGTTGCAGAAACTTGCTGCTGTTGGCCATCAACCATGTGTGGTGTCGGCAGATTGTTCCATTTGCCAAGAAATGGCACTGGACAAACTCACGACTTTCTTGTTCTCTAGTAAAGGAAGAGCATATTTAAAGTTTTAGAATGTAAACTTATTTAGTTTTACTTTTATATTAAACAAAAGGAACTGATTACTAGGAAACAGTAGAAATGTAATTACAATTCTTAGATTAGTAGGTTGTCATATCTGCCAGAAATAGCCAGGCAAACCCGCAACTTTCCCCACATTGGATTTGGCAGCATTGCATTCTTTGGTCTCAGTGACACTTGTGGATTCAGCAGCATTGGGATGGAGTACCTGATGTTGCTTGAACCCAACAGCTGCCCAACCAGAGGCCGTCAAACTCAATGCCTCAAAACCGCTGCAGCGAAACCCACCACCCACCAAACCTGACACCAGTGAACCAGCTGCCATAAAATCATGCAAACAGCCACCACAGAACTGGAAACCATCAACCAATACAGCCAAACCCAAAAACCGTCAAACTGGAAGCCACCAAACCAGAAGCCACTGACCTGGAAGCCACCAAACCGGAAGCCGCCAAACCAAAACCACCAAACTGGAAGCCACCAAACAAGAAGCCACCAAACCGGAAGCCACTGCACTAGAAGCTGCCAAACCAGAAGGCCATGGTTGGCTTGAAATAAAAGTGGGTGATGAGTGGGCTGAAGGGTAGTACATCTCCCCTTACCACCGAAAAAACTGGCGGGAAGAAAAGAGGGCATAAGAAAAATGATAGACCTACAGTACTATGATTAATTATTTTAATGTTTCTATTCTACATTCTTTAATTTAACAAGACCCCTGTGTGTTCACCACACTTTACAGAACCTCGGAACATTTTGTGTGACTTATACACCATAATAAAAGATAGTTATTTTCATTTTTGTTAGTCCTTTCAATCTCATAGGCTATATTTATTTTTATCTTAATTATTTTCCAGCTAGAGTAGGTAAATATTGGTAGAACATGTTTTTTTTTCTTTTGTTCACAGAGTCAATATTGGGTCCAACATATGTACATGTTGGACCCAGTTCTGGCACTGACCCAGTTCCGGAACTGGACGTTTAAATTCTCCCAGTTACGGAACTCGACGAATTTCGTCCCTATACTGGCACCGTTCCATTAGGTCGACCAGTACCAGCACTGGACGCCCAGTTCCAGCACTGGACACCCAGTTCCGGAACTTCATGCCTAACCCTAAGACTAAGCGTAATACTAATTCTTGGATTGGCACGGTGCCAGTATGGAGACGAAATTCGTCCAGTTCCGTGACTGGGAGAATTCCAGTTCCGGACCTGGGTTTGCACCAGAACGGGGTCCAACTTTCTGCAGCCACAGGTTTAACTTTACTTAGATGAAATAAAAGAGATGGTATGGTATTGTACAATACCATAGTTCCACTAATATGTCTCGAACGAAAAGATAGACACGGACCAAGACAGATCCCGCCTTCCACTCATGTAAAAGCAGAGGGATAAAAAACCTTGATGTACCACCATCATTAGATTATCAACAAGCTCGGTTTAATCTCTCTCACCACCATTAATACGCCATCTGCTCATTATCTATCTCTGTCCGTATAATCACCACACCATAATCCCATAATATCTCATCGGTCAGTTCCCGCCTCCGTCGCAGCAAGCAGCAATCCGCAAGCGCTGGTCCTATCGCTCTATTCACCTTTTCTCAAGCATCATACTACATCAACCTCAGCATACATATAGTTATTCTCATCATGTTCAATATCATATCAAAGTCCACAGCTCGTCGAGCCATCAGAACCGGCAGCATCCAAGCCACTTTACTCCCATCGGCGTTTGTACGTGCACTCTTCAGCGATGATCCATCCGCCAAAGTTAAGGGTACTGTAAAGTGGTTCGATGCTAAGAAAGGCTTCGGATTTTTGATTCCAGATGACGGCAGTCCCGATATCTTTGTTCACCACAGCACTATTCATGCTAGTGGGTTTCGCTCTCTCGGGGTAAGTGGAGATTTTAGAAATTGTCCGGTGCGGCTTCTTCATTTTTAATTTTTATGCTCGCCATCATGATTCGTAAACAAGGACGGTGAGCCAGTGGAGTTTGAGGTCATGCAAGAACCAAACGGCAGGCGCAAGGCGTTAAATGTTACTGGGCCTGATGGAGCATATGTCCAAGGGTACGCATGTTTTCTTGAAATTGAATTCTTCAGCAAACATGTATTTTAATTTTGCAAACTATACAATGAAATTCACATGATTTATTATTTCGATAGGTCTCCTAGACGCATGGGGGATGACAATAACTTTCACAATGAGAGATATTAAATTTTAGCATAGGTCGGGTACAACAAGATACAATGATAGAGATTGGAATACTCATCACGATTTTCTAGATTGCAGTCAATACAGTTGAGTGAGTTGGAACTAATACTGGGTTCTCATTTTTATTAGCCGCAACTTGCATAGAAGAAAGGGTTTGAATTGTGCACATAGAAAATTTGATCAGCTGTATGCTTTTTCAATAAGTTATTACTGTGTTGCTCATTTTCTGCATAAAACTAGAAAAGTAATGGGTGTTAATTGTCAATCTGCACAAACAACCAAATATTTGGAACTTCCAAATCGCCACCAAATCCCTTCCAAATGTCAAAACCTGTCATTTTTGTATAAATTTGGAAAAAAGTCAACATGTCCTCCGGACAGGCTGTTTTTGTCAAATTCTTTTTTTACTACATAAAATATCCAAATATATTGCATACATTTTCATGCTTTATACGACAGGTCCACACAATCCATCAATGCCATATTATGTTCCTGAACTAAGCACCATGGCGGGCAACAAGGAAACTCAACTTAACTTGCACCCTATTTTTGGTCCACTTTTGCCAAAATATCCATTAATTTACTAAAAAGGGAGTGTGGAACAATTTGAATGAAAATCAAAAAATTAAGAGACACACTTCCAAATCGCTGCCAAATTTGTTCCAGAGCAGTAAGTTGGAAAAGATATCTAGAGAGACAGATTAATTACAGCAGTCACCCAATGCCAGTTCAAATCTCTAGATATTTACATGAATGAGTGATGTTTACTTTCTTGGGTGCCGCTATAATTCATCTTTTCCCAAACACCCAAATACCCAGTTTCATAGTCTGATTTGGAAGGGATTTGGTGCAGGTTTAGGGCGGCCTTGCTTACAGGAATCTCATTCTTATTTTTTGCTTAAATTGGTTCCAAACCCATTTTCAGCAAATGCCCTTTAGATTTCGGCAAATTAAGGTTAAAATTTTTAGTCTGTGGGGTGGAGGATTACCTATACGAATGGTACTCATGTACACGGATGAAATATGAGGAAAAGTGGATGGATTTGGGCATTCGAAGCAAAAATTGGAGTAGAAACGTAATTTAGAAAAAACAGTCTGTCCTGACACGCATTCGGAACTGATTTGGGATGGCTTTGGCTGCTTCAAATACTTGGTTATTTTTGCGCTTGGGCATAATTTTTTGGCAGGCACCCAGTGGTGTCCATATTTAGTGCCCTGGTACTTCTGGAGTTGAAGTTCTGAAAACTTTGTCCTACCGTGCACAAAGCCATTTTGGGATACAAGAGGAAGTATCCATATGGACTGATAACTGTGTATGTAGGATTGGCTAGCAACCGATGGTTTCTGGCTACATACAGTCGAGTAGTTGAGTACTGATGTAGTACTGAATCCTACATATGACCTACTTATTAAAAGTGACCACCTTGTTCTAAATGAGTGGTACAAGATAGTGTGTGCGCACTTGGAGTGGTACCTCTTGCTGAATACCTGCCCAAGTCAAATGCTGTTATTCTGCAGACCACTTTGTCTGCAATATGTGAGAAGCATGTGTAGGACATATCTGCTTTTAGTATTTAAATGTCGCAATCTTGAGATATGTAAATATCTCAGAGAGCTGTGGTGTGGACTGCATGTCCATGAGGACTTCTCTGGCTGACCAAAGGAGCACGAAGAGAGTTCTTAGTAGTTGAATGTAAATCATAATTTTACATTTTATCCATTTCCATCTCTTCCCTAATTACTTCTAAATCTACCAACTAATGCCTACGCCGATGATAGGTCACTAATATAATAGTCCTTACAAACGGTCACCTCCTGACCTCTTCAAAGACGTCCTCCATGTTTTTGTCCTCCGTAAAATCTCCTCTGCCAATCCTCTGAATTCAGGCCTCCTTCCGGCTTGATCGCCCCTCCAGTATTGAAGAAGCTCCACAAGCTTCTGTCCCAAGGTCCATGAAGATGATCCGCAAGAAGTCCCTCAAGACATGGTGTCATTCGCCTCTGCCACAAAATGCTTGAGAGCCAGCACGCTCTTCCTTTCCCCTTCAACCTCAATCACAATGTATCCACGACCTTGCAAGAGTGATTGTGATGAATTCTGCAAGTCACAAGATGCAACCGCAAAGGATTCGGCAAATCTCAAATGCAATTGCGACAATCTCATTAGCTCACAGGAGTGGCCACAATGAGCCTGCTGTGATTGCAAAAAGCAATCATAACAATCCTGTGAGATTGTGAAAAAGTGACCGCAATGACTTCCATCAATCATAAGATTTGATCACATTGAAGCCCAGTGATTCACATGTGTGACTGCCATGACCTTCCGCAAATCACCGCAGCAATCGTGATGAAACCACGAAGTTTATGAAAGATGACCATGATGTTTTTTCTTCTTCCGTGAATCATCTGAGCAATTATGATGCTTTCCACGGACTTGCATTCATGACCATGATGATGCCGTGTGCTTGCAAGAGCAAACACAATGAACCTCCTGCAAATCGCAAAAGTGATTGCGATGGTTTTGCAAGTGCACAAAAGCAACCGCAATAACACCGCATAGTTTGCAAAAGTGACCTTGATGTTTTCCTTCTGCAAATCAGCAAATGCAATCGCAATGAATTGTCTGCAAACCATGAAAGCAGTCACAACAATCTGCAAGCTTGAGAAGATCTATCACAAAGCACTGCCACGTATTGCAAGTGCAATCACAATGCAAGCTGCAAACTTGTGCAAAAGCAAGTGCGATGCATTTTGCAAAGTCACAAGAGCAAGAGCAATGAAGCTCACAAACTCACAAAAAGCAAGCAAGATGAACCACCAACTTGCAAATGTGAGCACAAAGAGTCCGCAATCTGCAAGAGCAATTGCAATGCAACAACCCCTTCAAGTCACAAGAGCAACCGCAATGATGCGTTTGCGATGAGACGTGAATGCCAATGAAGATCGCAAATCTGACAAAAACAAGCTGTTGCAAACTTGCAAAGATGAGCATGATGCAGCAATTGATCTGCAACAAGTGACTGTAATGAAAACAGCAATCCGCTACATGTGATTGCAATGATCCCTGCGAACCACAAGATGTGATTGCACTGAACTCTGTGAAATTGCAGAAAGCAATTGCAAAGAGACCCACCAGATGCACATGCAACTGCAATGCTACGCCCACATCCACCATTGAAAAAGGTGAAAATGCAATTCAGGCCACACAAGTTGCATGAGGGACTGCACTGACTCTGGTCAGCCATGATGATGGCAACCAGTCAAAAATGTTGAGTTTTGAAACAAACTTCCAGTCAAAAATGTCGTGTTTTGAAACAAACTTGACAATCAATCATTTGTTGGCCATTGTTGCCAGTACAAGACAAATAAACATGTCTGTACTAAGTTGAGTTAGAAAAAACTTGGTCTTATTTTTTTCAGCCTTATTGCTTGTTGTGGGATACCACCCAGCAGTGTCTCATGAAATACCTTGCTGATAATTGCAAAGTCCATGTTGAGTCTGACCAAACTCAACAATCAACCATCATTTTAGCTTTTCAATCTTGAAAGCATGGTTTACCTGGAGTACACAATGGCACAGTAGAATACTTGCCTGTTAAGTTTTTAAAGCACTTTTAAGTTGTTTTAGCACAAACTTCACGACTAGTCCTATCACTAAATTTGAAACAATGTCGGTGCTTTGGACTTGACCAATGCTATCACCTTGCAAAAATTAAAAAAATATTTTTCTTTGCCAAACAAATATAAATGCACAGTCTGAGACAATTGACTTTGTGTCTCCATTTCTTTAAATTTACTCTTGTCCCTTATTGGAACAGATGAGTACAAAAATCTACCAATCACGATCATTTCCTGAGTTGGAAAAATGACAAAAATAGGTGAAAATCAATGCTGCTGAAAAAAATTTCCTCAGAGCGAACCGTGCTCACTGCCATCAGCAAGAACATGATAGCTCTTTTGGGAGCTTGGCCCCATTTGTAACAGCTCATCCACCCCTTCAATCCCACCAAAGGATGACATCGTTTATGCCTTTTTTGTTGTCATGGCATGGAATTTCCTCCTGACCAATGATCATCATCAGCAGAGACAAATTATCAAAGATCG
>JALLPD010002062.1:0-10811 GCA_036940065.1 Cyclotella cf. meneghiniana | reverse complement strand
TTACAGTTCTTTGTGAGAGAGGTGGGATTATCATAGTGTCTTGCTCAAAAGTCTTAAAAGTACTGGAACCACCCAGTAGCTTTGATATCTCTGTATGAGTATTTTTTAGAAAGGATTTCTCTGCTTTTAATAAATTATTACAATTGACTTGGGGTAGTTTTTATTCCCTTATAGCCTTTTGTGCAGAGTTTGGCAAATGGGTTGATACACAAACTTGATTCTTGCTATGACAAAATTGTCTTTTTTTGGTAAGGTGGCCATCCAAGCTTTGCCTTTGAAGACAATATGGTAATTGCTACAAATGAGTTTATGTTGAGAACTAAATGGCTATTATTAGCTTCAATGAATGTGCTTGTGAAGCAAATGGAGAACCTGTGAATTCAATGCCAATTACTTGATGTGAGGAGGTCTTGCCTGCCCCATGTCTTGTAGTCATACACAGCTTCCAGATGCATCAGTATCCAAAGAACACCTGATAGACTTATTTTAAGGTCTTTTACTGTTGCAGATATAAACATTTTTGGCAACTGCATTATACTGCACTGGTTCTTTGAGCTTGGATAGCTTCCTCACTAGGTGTCCCTTTTTGCTTCCTGTTGTTATGTACAGTAAGTTTTTTTAATTTAGGTGCTGTTCTTCTGTTGTACAGCCTATTCTGATGGTACTCTTTAACTAAACACTCCTGTCCTTAAGGTATGTTTTCCTCTCATTAGTTTGTACCTTTTTGTGAACTAGTGTGCTCTGTCTTTACATGGTGTACAACTTCCTCATTTTTAATAGTTGAGGGAGACAGGCTATTTCTTTCATTCACTGAAGCTCATTTAAACAGTTCCTCTTGCATCAAGGAACTTCAGTAACATATCTTGTGTCTGAGCTTCCAGTGTTTGCTAGTGTCAACTATACTTATAATACAGTACACTGCTAACATTTTATTCATAAGGATTTTCATACAAAAATTTCATTATAAACAAAATCGTCAGATACTTGTTTATGCCCCCTGTTCATAAGCTATATGAGATTCCTATGTAGTAGTATTTTGCTAGCTTATTTATTATGCAATACCAATTTTCTTATGAACATCCTTAAGCTGATATCCACACTCTTCATCATTTTCTTATAACCAAAAGTTTTTTGCAATTGCTTATGAACAGCTTATGAGCAACTGACCAGTGAAATTTTACGAGTAGGAGTATATTAAAGTAGGAGTATATTTGAATACTTCCTGTGTTCCAAAATATTATGTATAAGCTGAAATGTCAACCCTAACCTAATACCAACACTAATTCTAATCTGTTCATATATTTAATTATCCATGCTCCTTGGTTTGCATGCTAACATTGAAACCTAAGCAAGAAAACTATATCAACAGGATACCTGAAGCAAAATATGCTATAAATTTGAAGTGGTATTGGTGACAAATGATTCAAAATAAAAGGCAAACTTAAAGATTAAGAGAGAACAAAGTTGAGACTTGCTGCAGTGCAAAGGGCCTTCATAGGATAAGGACATTATTTGCAATGACAAGGAACCAGGAATCTGTCTGATTTGTGATGAGATTTCAACCAATAATCCAACAGTTGACAATCACATTGGATGCTTCAATTACATAATGCCCCTTTGGTAAGCTGTTGATTACTATCATTGATAGCTTTCTGTAAGATGAAAGGCATGACATACACCGAGGATTGTCACTGATTGGAGTCAAAGGTTTAATCAAAAACATTTGAGGACTTCACTGATGGTTATCACTTCTGAAGGCAAGTGAAGACTTGTCAGAAGTGATGAAGTCAAATGGAGAAAATGGTAGGCTCCTTGATTGACTGACAGAATGTTGAAGGGCTGGTAGTTGAATGCCAAGTGGGATTTTGACTAATCCAACTTGCTGGGTGACTTGGAGAAATCTTTTTGGCAGATTTGCAAGAAGTGGAACAATTTAGTGTGAGGGGGAGAAGGGAGAGGAGTAGCAAGAGAAGGAGCATCAGTAGAACATTTGCCACAGTGGGAGGAAATTGTTCTCCTTCTTCTTGCATTGCTGATAAAGATGATGAGTATAACAAGAGAGAGGCAAATTTCTACAAATGATCTGAAGCCCAACACAGCCAAACCAGCCACTGTGGAAACCAACAATCCCACCAAACTGAACACCAATAAACCAACCACCTCCAGAACAGATGAAGCCAAAACCACTGTAAACAAAACTGCCAAGGTATTTCCAACTGACCTAGCCAATCTGGAAGCTGCTGAATTGTAAGCCATGTCACCAGAAGCTGCAACACAGGGAGATGATGGTGGCAGTGATGGCAGAATGTGATGCCAGTAGAACTAACAGCCACCAATCTTGAAGTGACAGAACCCAACACAGCCAAATAAAGTAAACTGAAAAATGAGAAGAATTCCAAAAAGGTGAGAATTGTGTGTGTTCTAACAAAATGAGTTGTTACATCATAATGAGTCTGAGAAATGTTTTCAAAGAACTTCCTTGTGATCTTTGACACGTCCAAATTCACATATTTCTGCAAAACCAGACACAATTTGAACAGATAGTGTCAGAAAAAAGGGTGAAAACTTCAACCATTTTACATTGATCTGACTAATTGGTTCAAACTCAAAGCTCTCAAGCAATTTTGCACATGCAGCTGGCAAAAGATCCTTATTCTTTTTGAGCTAATTTTCAGTAGTATACTCAACATACCCTCATTATGCTACACTCACACTTGGATGGATTATATTAATAGATAAGAAAGTTGATGAGAGCTGTTCATAGAGGTGATAGAGTCATGATAAAGATAGCTGAGGATAATGGGGAAAATCGTGGGATCCTTGATGAACTGACGTATGTTGATGGGCTGGTAGATCAAATGGCAAGGGTGATTTTGACAAATCCAACATGCTATGTGACCTGGTGACACTGTCTTGGCAGATTTGCAACTAGTTGGAAAAATTTAGAGTCAACAAGAGGAGGAAGATGAGTAATTAGCAAGAGAAGGAGTGTTGGTAGAACATTGGCCACTGAGGGAGAAAGTTTCTTCTTCTTCGTGCTTTGCTGCTGCAGCTGATGACAAAAAACAAGGAAGAGAAAAATTGCCACAATTGAACTGAATTCCAACACAGACAAACCAGCCACCACCAAACTGAACACCAGCAAACCAACTGCCACCAAATATGCCACTGCCAAAACCACTGCCAACAAAACTGCATTCACACTATTGTTGACGATCGATTTGATTTTTAGAATCAGTGAGGTTGCTGGTTGGTTGTTTGATTGGGTTGCCTTCTTGGATTTCACATCTTTACCATCACTTTTGTTTCCATTTTAGGTCATGATTGTCTGAAGAATGCAGGTGTGTTTCTTTTAGCATTTGATGTAATGTTATTTTGATCAAAATGTCCTATTCATCTTAGGACTAAAACTAGTAACTGTAAAAGTTGATAATAGAATTGAGCATATTGTAATTAATTCAATTGATTTGATTAATTTACTAATCGTGTTTTGTATTAGAAAACTAGAAAAAAAGGTAAAAATCTGCTTACTCCCTATGCAACTGCAATATCTGTAATTACTTCCAGTGGTAGAGGGTTGGGATTTCGTGAGGGGGAAGTATTGCTTTTGGCGGCATTTCTTGATGTGGCTCCTGTAAGGTGGTTGCTTAAGTGGCAGTCTGCGACAGCTGGGATGCATGGGAGCGGCTGTCAGGAAAGCTGCAAGTTTGTTCGGTGCCGTGTCTTGGCAGATGCAACAATCCACTAAATCTACCATTTAATTACAACAATTTTACTTTACCTATTACCTAGTTGATCATTTCCTGTATGTTAATGTAAAAATAAATTAGATTTCACTCTAGAAACTTAAATGTGTTCTTCCCATCACAGCAAACAAAACAAGCCATGAGTTTGTCTTGTGTCACTTCCTGCAGATACAATGATCCACTGAAGCTGCGACATTACATTGAGGCAGCCAAATTGGGGATTTTGGAAGGTGTGCTCATTTTCTGTGGCAATTATGCCAACAATTGGAACAATGCTTTCCGGCAATGGGAGAGGTTCAAACTTTTTTGTTGTGCAAAAAATATTGTACGGTACCATGTAAGCCCAACGAAAAAGGTAATGCGACAATGATATATAACTTTTGAACCACACGGAATTACAGGGAGCCCAGCATGTGGGTGTGTTGGTCTCATGATGGAGAATTTAATTAAAGGAAACTGATGTGGAGAAACAGGATTTTAGGCCTGAAAACAAATATGTTGGTCGAAATGGTGAGATTCTGTAAAATAACACTTTCTTACTGTAATCCTGAGATTGTGAGTTTTATGATGTAGTTAGTACTCATGGGCTATGTAATTCTAGGTAATTCTGCATCCTGGAGAAACCGAGGAATCGCCAAATATCGGCTAGGTTAGCCACAGAGGAATTCGTAAATTCGCCAAAAAATCTCCGTTACAGCCTATGTATCTTTTTCGGGAGCTGTCGATGATGTGGATGTTGCAGCAAATCTTGTACATCAAAGGTATCTTACTCGAAGGATTTGAGAGGTAAAAATCTAAATGAATAAAATAATAATAACGAAATCCGTGTCCTACCTGTAGTCGAATTAGCAAGATATTCGTGTCAATATCTCAATCATATTATGTTCTCCATTTGTAATATTTGTCGTTGGGGCCACTGTTGGAGCTATCCCAAGCGCATCCACATTCCTTCACTTGGCCTCCATCCACCATGTTCTCCTCCCGCCTCGCCAGCTTCGTCTCCCGCTCGGCCGTTCGTCCGACTGCACGAGCATTCGCCGCATCGCCCGGCCAAGCCGAGGTTGTCCTCGTGGGATGCGGGGCGCCCAATAGGGGAATGGGCTGGTACCATGCCGTGCAGATGTTGGAGGGTCGGTGAGTGGATGGTTCGAGGATCGGCGTGCTTGTTGTTTGAGAGGTGTCATGATTTTTTAGAGGGGCTTCTGGATGTTTTTAGAGGCATGGCGATGTATTATGGTCGGGTTCAATAGCAAAGTGCTGTGAGGTTCATGACGGTGTTTTCACACGGCATCTTCCATGCCAACGCTATCAGAGAATATATTCTTTTGATGCCGCTNTTTCCACGAGAAAAAACGAGAGATTGCGTATGTATATAGTGCCTGTACCATTTGAAGTCGCAGTAAGCTGTCAGTTGTTCATGTCTGCAAATTTGTCTCGAAAATATGTTGTGTTTCAGAGAAAAAGTGGTGGCGTGTTCGTTGGGTGCCTTTTTAACAACAGAGGAGAAATCTACATTGTTTCGGGGCAGATAACATCAACTTAAGATGCTGTGCTCTAATCGCGATTCTTTGAAACCAAATGGGAGAAAGAAGACAGTTGTTTCATTAACTCATGCTCTCGTTCTCTCCCGATTCCCACCGCCATTACGAACACCCTTGCCCGCTGTTCACATTACATCACTACACACAAACGCAACAAAAATTATCAAGATGCCCCTCCGCCTCTCTAGACTACATAATCGAACCGTGGTTCCTAGGACCAGGCGCCACCTCCCCCGGTGGTCCCGAATTCAACGAATGGGCCGAAGAATCGAAAAAGGCACACGGTACCGTGTTTGGAACTAGCATCAAAGATTTGCCCCCGCCCAAGGAGCCGAGGTGTGCTCTCATTAGTGGACGGACGGCGGACAATCCTAGGTTGTTTGCAGAGTGTATCGAGGCGGGGTGCAAGACTATTTTTCTGGAGAAGCCGGGTGCTCCTACGGTGAGACCATGCGTGTTTTTTGGTTCTTCTGCGTTGGATTGTGTATTCTGTTGATGATGAGTGGGTGTTGAGTGTTTGATGATTTGCGTCTCTGTTAACTATCTATAATATCATATCTACACCAAATCCCACTCGTTCTGTTCCACGCCTGCAGGTGGCAGAACTTCAAAAGATGAAGGATGATGCCGAGGCTGCCGGTGTTGGTGTATTGATGGGATACAACAAGGTAAGTTCTTCCTGATACCGACAGTTTTGCCACGATAGCTACTGGTTGAAATCACGTGATTGTTTTGAACGACAACTAACGAGCTGCTCATGTATTGTTGCTTCAACAACTCCTTCCGATATTTCAATACACTTTTCAATACACTTTTACAGAATGTGTGCAAATATGTCCGTAAAACTCGCGAGTTTGCCGAGACTGTTCCCGGATCGCACGTTACTTTTGTGTCGAACAATGCTTACGAGTGAGTCTTAATATATTTCAGCTCGAGAAAGATAACAAAGTTTCTTCAATTGCGAGCATGAACTCATTGCCTTCTTGCCGTCGCTGTCATTGTGATTAATAGAAACACTCCCGAATCCCTCGGAGAATGCTTCGAGCGCAACGCCGAAGGTATGCTTAAAAACATGGCAATTCACGAACTCGCCCTTCTCGTTTCTTTCTACGATGTCACCGTCGAAAACATTGCTTCTGTCACGGCGGACAAGGAATTCTCCTCCATGCAAACGCTTCCTGGCCCATCTGGCAAAGAGTTCACTGACTTTGACAAAATCAAATTCACGATCAAGACCAAGACGGGTAAAGAAGTGAGTGTTGCAGCCGATCGTTGCGGAGGCACCGATTCGTACGCTACCGTGACCGATGCCACCGGCAAAGAGGTGTTCCGCTACTGGATGCCAGACGATGAAGATAAGGCGACGGTACAAAAGCTTCAGGCCAAGTATCCCACCGCCATGCCTTACTTTTTCACTCAGGATCCTGACTACGTGACTGTAAAGGAGCGTGTGGCGAAGTATACGGCGACTGGAGATGAAGCGGAGGGTGTTGCGACTATTGGGATTGCTGTAGAGACTTTGAGAGTGGCCGAATATCTTACTCCTACCCTCATGGATCAGCTGAAGTAAGAGTGGCATACGGTTTATGATTGGTTTTGATGGACATTTGCAATGGGCTATTGTTTGAGAGAAATACTGGAGATGATTACCTGTTCTAGATTTCAAAAGATAGCACTCCTGAAGTGGACAACGGTCAGTCAATAACGCAAACACCACGTTACAGAAGGCCTGAGTCGATAACAATAGGAAATAGTTGCCCCCTCAAGTATGCTGTTGTATTCTTGCATGATAGTTCGTTTGCTAGCTTCTGCAGTGTCAAGAAAATTTCAAACGTGATATGCATTGTGCAAGGAACACGACACAAATATGCCATGTTTTCCCTTGAAAAATGTATCTCGCACTCCTGCTGAGGGCTCCGACTTGTTCGCACTTTTCTCGCAGTGCCAGGAAGTTCTTCGTCATTCTGAACAGTCGTAAATGCATTATGGAGAATGAGTCAAACAGTCATCTTTTATAGTTTTATATGTTGAACAGGTCAACCTGGAATCGCTATCAACAGTGGACACGGTCCACATCATGCTGTCAATGTTAATGACATGTATTGTATGGTATGTATTGTGTCTCGGGCGTTTCGAATCAATATGCAGGAAAAAAATTGCCCTAAGTCTACGTTGACACTCTATCCCAATATGTATTCATAGCTGGATCCGAACCCCTCGGTCAGCCTCCATCAGCCTCCATCCCTTTTATGTATCACGCCGAAATGTTTAAAGCTACATATTGATTTCTCACGGAGAATCTCACTTTGTCACGCACAAGTTCACAAAATCAGAGCTCTCATTGTTCGTCAAGACCAAGTCTAACTGCTTAAACACAATTATAACACATAATTATAACATCACATTAGATCATAAAGAAAACGAAGAATTGAAACAAGCGCTTGATCGAATCTAAAACTGTAGCAAACAAAAAAACATTATGAAGAGACTCATCATTACGTTGGTTACTCTTTTGGTCGGTACTGCTGCTGCTGTCGATGAAACTGAAACTACTTTTAACCTCCGACATAGAGACCTCGCGAATCAAATCATATGTCTTGACCTCGGCAAACAAAGAGGCATGCATAACATGGTGATAAGCAGCAGCGAATATTTACGGAAACTAGCCAAGTACAACCATGCTTGGCCAGGCAAGTGCCCTGGTCCGACTAAATTGCTCAAGAAAACGCTGACCCACTCTGAAGAGTTTTGCAAAGTGTTCAACAAAGAATATGTCACAATTAGAGCACCAGAGGGAATAAGAAAATGGATGATTAACGAAGTTGGAGCAACAAAAGGCGCGTGTTCGCCAGAAGATAGCTTTGTGAAAATATTTGAGACGTAACCCGATTTTGACCTGCTCTTTTGTGGGAAACTCGAATTTTTCTTGGATCAATCGGAGATTGAATACAACAATATAGACACTCATTCCTCCCGCTGGATTCATTGCTGTTGCTTGCATTTTTTTGTAATCTCATGCCGTAAAATCAAACAACAATTAAATTTCTTCATGTGCACCCCTTTCTTGGAGAAAAATTCGGAATTTCTTCAGTCCTAACACCTGCGCACAATCATTACCTCCCTTCTTGTTTCAGCATCATAAAAGCACATGACATAAATTGACGAGTTTCGGAATGTTTGCCCTCAATCATTTTCATGTTGTGCCTAATTGCACGGGCTATAATCCGCTTTGACAGGCTCTGACTGAAAAAAGAATATTTTTTTATTGGAATTTGTAATCTTTTGTAGATGCTAAATATGCCAAAGATGCAAAGGGACATGGGGCACATTTGTTGTAACAATCTGTCCCTGCTCACATGAGGGAATCATGCCAAATGACCAAAAAATACTAACCTGTCAGAAAATGGCAAAGAAAGTGAGAAAACTATGTTCTATTGGGTCATTTTGGGGCCATTGTTGATATTTTACTTTAGATAATACAGAGAGACTTGGCAACAATGGCTCACTTTTTTACCAGTTTTAATGCTATCAAAAGAAGTAACACTAAATCTCTGGTTCAGTGCATTACCTGTCTTTCATCGAGAGAAGCAATGTCCTGATGCATGGTTTCGGAGATGAGCCAGGTAGAAACCTTGCCCCATGTTGGAACTGAGAGTAGTTTCAAGACGAATTACATGAAATCCTTGTCTTGCCTGGTATGGAGAACTGTGTTTCCCTTTCTCTTCCTTGTCATTGTTTGCACATGATATTGTGCCAAAGCCAAGTAAGAGCATCACAAACTTTGATCTCTGATGACACACCATCTTTATCACCTAATATCAAAATTATGGCAGCACAAGATAACTGCTGAACATCACCCTGCATGCATATCCTACCCTGAATTAATTCAACATGATACAAAATCCTCAGTGTAATTTGTACAGCTGAAAGCCAGCACTGTTGCATCCATTGTTCCCGATATCCACCTTTCACCATCCTGGCTTTGTCATAAGTTGGTGTTATCCTTGTACCATCACTCTTGGTGGTAGTCATCTGTTCAGAAAATCACTTGTAGTAATGCAAAGTGGAGAGCTTAGTTGGAAATTTCAACAACATGTCTTCACGTGTTGTCACGATGCAAACAATGTTGAATGGAATTAAGTCGACGTCACCATGTTGCCGATGTCATGGCTAGATTCATGGGTGGGTCACGTATCAGCTGACGTGTCGTAACACATCAACCATCCAGATTCCCGACTGCTAGGGCTGTTACTCAGTTGGAGTTTAACAGTCATTTTTTAGTTCAAAACAGTACTTCAACATATATTAATCCATCTTATACCATTTTTATGACTTGTACACAGTGCAGTATGCAAATACGATGCAATATTCTGCAAGACTTGGCTATTTTTTCTTTATATCCAAAAGAAAAAGTCAACATGTCGGCTGATCACAACCTGTCATGTTGCCTGGCATGGTCCAGATGGCAGAATTTGATGACATGTTGGGCTGACATTCCAAATATTTTCCTAAAATGTCGGCATGTCGGGGATGGCATGTCATTTGGGGGGGGTCAGCCGACATGACATGATGCCAACATTTCCAATTTAGGTGGAAAGTGATGAAAAATGCACCGAGATAACATTATGAGCATGCACTTCAATCATATATATTGCTGAAAAATTCCACGGAACTGCAAATTACCAAAATCTTTTTGTTTGCTGTCCCCTCATGTTATATTTCACTATTTTTGATGAGCTTTGGACATGTTGCAAAAGCATAATGATGCAATATGTCTTGAAAGAAATTGGTAATCAACCTTTTGGATTGTTGGAATGAATGTAGGTTTAGAACATGGCCATGGATTGCATTATTATATAATTGGTCTTTTAGCCATGGCCATAAGTTTTACAATTTTCTTTAATTTTGCACATTGTAGTGCGATGTATGTCAAAATTGCAATCATCAGTTACATGATAACAATTTGATATGTTATGTTTTGCTTCTCTCAGGAAGCACCCTCCCATTTTCTATGGAATCAAGCCACAAATTTGTTTAGAAAAGCAATATATTCTTCTGATCAATGTGTTCCAAGTTCAGACAAATCATTGTCAATAAACAAATTTCTGCCAACACAGAGATTGAGAAGCCCATGTTCTCAATTTCTGATAGGAAAATGTCCATGACCAAATTAATGGTAATGAAATAAGTAAGAGAGTGTTTACTTCCCAACTCTGAATCATGTCATGAGCTACTGAACAGAAACATGGTGTCTTGTCAGCTTGGTTGGGAGCATGCCAGTTATCCTTTTGACATGCATCAAAAGTTTTGTCAATGACATCAAATCACAAAAATCTGTTGAAAAAGTACCAATCAAATGATTCCAACCAACATGTGGATCAGGAAGACTGTTTAACTGTCCACATACTGTCAGAAATCTGCCAATTGATTTGTTTGTACTCAGTCATTGACTTAAGCCGGTTGGAGATAAAAAAAGTGACTGGTGAGATTGAAATTACAGGAGGTGAAAATCTCTTGTTGACGG
>JALLPD010002061.1:0-10811 GCA_036940065.1 Cyclotella cf. meneghiniana | reverse complement strand
AGGGGATTATAGGCAACGCCAAACTGATCGCAACACAAGACGTGAAAACAAGACACGTGTCGATTGGGATTACAAAGTTGGCGAGAAAGTACTCGTGCGTAAAGATGGTATTCTCCGCAAAACAGTGAGCAGATATGACAGTGATCATTGGACCATCACGTCAGTTCATATTAATGGAACAATCAGGGTTCCATGCTGAACAAATCAGAGTGTCTGAAAATTAGAAGAGTTATATGATACTTTGGTTAAATGTAAAGAGTTATTTCCCCACTCTTCACAAACACTTATGCTTTAGTCACACAAGTAGCATACAGCAAGGGCCACCACCCATGCAGACACATTTTTTTACCTCCAATAAGAGTTTTTTTGTTTGTGGTGCCACCTGTTGCTCCATTTGTGGGGGCAAAAGATGTAGATCAATACAGCGGGCCAAAAACAGGCAATCAGGGCCAGGGAATTGAACCCTGGACCTACAGAAAGATCGTGCTGCAAGGGCAGTAGTTCAAACCCTGGACCCACAAAAAAGATTGTACTGCAAGGCCAGGGGTTTGAACCCTGGACTGACCAAAAGATCGTTCATATGATTGTGCATGTGATTGATAAGATCACACGTATGATTAAAAAAATTAACGTGCGTACAAAAACATGTGCAGGTGCACGAACAAGTTCCACATGGAATGTGTCCACTGGATGATGGGCAACAGCCAGACCAAAATGGATGATAGACAGACCATTTTAAAAATGATGCATCAGCCAAAAAGGATATGTTTCTTGCAGAACATACCATTTTTGAGGTACCACATCATGTACTAATTTGTGTACACTTCTGAGGGCTGAATCAGCCTACATCAGAACACCTGTAGAATACATACTAAAAAATATTCATCATGCACGTTTACATGATAACATGATAACTGTGTTTTTTCACCAAATCATTTTTGTAGTCAATTAATCTCATAAAGCCAATNTTTTTTACTAGTTATTATCTAGTAGTGCTGCTGTTTTGGTTTTCATCCTTCAGAACCTACACCAACATTTGGCTTCGGTCAAAGATAAATTTCCTTGCGTACACAAAAAAAGGTCCTTGTGTCCACAAAATGTCTTTCTCTTCTTAAAAATCGGGGACTTTTAACATTTCCAAGGATCATGTCAAGGACATGTGACACTAGGGTGCTTGGGTATTCTTTGGTGCACTTGGATTTACTTGGGTTTGTCACACTGGAGTAAACAAGCACACTGGGGTTCTCTGTTGTGTGCAACCAAGTACCAAGGTGTTCTTGTGTTCATTTTCCCATGCCTGTGTTCTCTTTCTTGTTGGGAGGATTATGATTGCTCCATTTGGATGAACATTATGTCCACTCAGATTTGCTTGGATCTGTCTTTTTGCTAAAAAGCAAGTTTTCCATGAAGCTTCTGGGAAGAAGCACAGGTAACCTGGCACGGCTACCTTGAATTTCAAAAATCATGTTTAATGTATTTTAAGCAAATCAATGAAATATGATAAAAACCATGAGATCTGCACAACCGCAAAAAGTAAAAGCTATGGACTCAAGAACATTCAAATTCCCATTGTCAATAGAAATCAATTATTCCAACAACAGCTCTCAAGTAGATACAAAGCTTTAACTAAATCTGTTAATGAATACAACTTAGATGATGTATTGTAATGGGATAGCATGTATTTACATGGCTGTCATGAAAGAGCCCCTGAGGACTTGAAGCAGTGTTTTCACATAGAGAGGGAAAAGTTGAAGCCACCACTAATTTTGTAGAAGAAACACAACATAACAAACACAAAAATGAATAAATGTCAAGGAGCAAACAAAAATATGAACACTAAACATCAGATGTTTCTCATTTCTTCTGAAAATAATCGAAAGGTGGAGCTGTATGGAGCCCTGATACTTTGTTTGATGAAACAAATGTCTCAAAATATTTATCTGATCTAACAGGTCAGGGGCAGGCATACAGACATAAATATCATAGCAGTGGGAGTTGCTTTACCTGCTACAAACTATTTTTTTGTAGCTTTAAATGCTTTTTAGTGTATGTTTATAGTAATAAAAAATGTTTATGCAATCAACTGGTTGGAATGTTCTATTTATATGAAAAAGAAGTAAGTATAGCCTTTACATCTTTGCTTTATTAGACTACACCACAGAAAATGTCATGTACAAAATATCTGTCAAAATTATGATTATGTTTACAAAATCAATGGGACATTTTTTCAGACAGAATCACAAATTTTTAATACTCTAGCAGATATATTAGCAATTGTTTTTGAATGTTATTTTCCCTTAGTTTTTTGTTGCTTTTTGCTTTTAAAATTGTAAATTTTTGGCAGTTTGGATACCTTTTCTCTCAAATGGGGTCAATTCTGACACAAAAGTGAAAAAATGCTTATTTTACAAAATAAGATCATTTCATCAGACAGAGTACCAGGGCTCCATATAGTCGGCCCCTGATAACTAATGAGAGATACATTATTAGGTGTTTGAATACTATCTCACATTTGATTGCTACATTTGTGGTTGATCATCACATGTGTAATACCCTGGTTTCCCAATGTCCTCCTTCAAATGATAACATGAATCAGCTTCCTAATACTTACTCAGAAAACCCAATGTTTTCTTCATATGTCCAAAAGCTCATTTGATGCATCAAACATATGATTTCATGTTTCCCTCCACTTAACTCACTTCTTTGGCGTTAGTTTGTGATGGTGTGCTTGATGTGGTGACCTTTATGGGGCATCCTCTTTTTCCAAGTTGTAAATCAATGTAGGTGATATGAATTTAAAATAAGAACCTAACTCAGGAAACAAAGGATGCTCAGTCTTCCATGTGTTAGTGCATTCTCATAAACACAGTCATTTACTGAATAGAACAATGATATAGGGACAGATTTTCTTGCACAGAAAATGATCAGATGTAATTGCAATAGCTATCAGAGTGGGAGTCGCAACAATTATCCACCGTGGTAATAAAATTATTTTCTGTGATTGGATCAATCTCTCAGTTTAGTGGTGGGATATAAATAATACTTGTGTTTTAAAAAAGTTTCTCTTGCATCACCAATTCAGATTTTGTCATATTTGAAAGGCAATGTTGCAAAGCACTGTATCCTTCATGAAGTTTTTCACATTGCTCCACTACTTTAGTCCATCAATTTCTAGTTTTTACTATATGTTGAGGTTGAGGGAAACAGTCTATTATTTATATATTTGCTTGTGACACTACCATACTTTGTGTGAGTTGGTTGTTACCACAATATGTGGTGTTGGGCGTCAAAAATGTACTACCATACATCATTGCTCATTGAACAATTGAAGAATGGTGTTAAATAATAAATTTTCCATGTAAGGCTCATGTTAAGATTAAAAAGGATTAAAATAATCCTACTATTAACAAATAAGACTACAACCAAGAAATAGGACTATTGCCAAGAAATATGACTATTTCTATACTTCAGTAATAGTCTTATTTCTCGGTGATAGTCATATTTCTCATTTATAATCTTATTCTTTGGAAATAAGAGGCATGTCTACAAAGGAATCATACAGGTCTTATTTATTGGCCTATTTGTTCATAGACTTATTTCTCTGTAATAGTCTATTTTTTGTTTATAGTCTTATTTAATGTGTGATTTTAAAAAATATGACTTTGACCAAGAAATAAGCCTATTTCTGAGCCATACATGACTATGTCATATTAATGACCAAAACGTGGAAAAGTATTTCTCTGATCTTCATGATAGCATCTCATCATGATGTCATGGGCAAGTCTCACTTGGACAACAACATAAGATATTAAATATGATAATAGCATACAATATGAATTGTGTGTGTGATATAAAAGCAGCACAGTATAATATTATAGGTAAAGATTTTTGGTCCCTCTAAATAGACCAGTTCCCTCAACCTCATTGTGGCACATAAGAACCATTAAATATCAAGAAGGCATATTAAATGGTTCTTATAGACTGTGCAATTTGTGTAGGTTAGCAAGAGGACCCCATGCTGAGTTATTTGTGTGAAAATCACAATTTTGTGTGAGATTTTGCAATTATTTCACCAAAACTGGATACAGTAATGTGATATGTGATTTGTGTTTTCTGTTTTGGTGTGATCCATCATGTGATAATAAATAAAGTGTCTTTGGTTGCCCTTTCACCTCAAAGGTTAAGTATGGTACTCCTTAGAACTCAATCACATCCCTTGTATGATTGTCTACAGCCCAATGGAATAGCAGTAAGAATTGCTGTCCTACTCGTGAAGAACACAGCCATTCTCAGACAATCAAACATTTTCATGGTTTACCAAAGATTCATTTTAGCCTCATTTGAAAAGGTATATTTAAATTTAAATTTAAATGGATCTCATGAATCCCAGTTAAGACACATAGTTACATTGAATATTTGAAATCACCAATAAACATCTGAATTTCTATCTTTTTTTGTAGAGTTGACAGAATACTCTTTTTGAGCAAGGGATATTATAATCAAGTATATTGATAACCCAAAGAAATCATGTGTAGCATGAGATATGTACCAAACTGAATACTTAAGAAAAATCATGAGGCTTTCCGTCAAACCCCTGATGCCTAAAGTAATTCTGTCTGCTCTTTCAAGATCTCCTCACTTTCAATGAATACTATAATATTACCACATCTTTTTCAAGAAAGTACCCGTAGGATGGAGCATTATTGTGTGCATAACTTCGACCAACAGTGTGCATTTCTGATTTTGATGTGTTGTTTGAGTTCCCTGGATTAACTCACAGAACACGTGTTTTGTATCTGTTCAAAAATGAAGAACTGTCCTGAGAAGGCAATTTGTAGTAAATAATGCTTACTTTTTGTCTATCATCTTCAGCACAGTCAAACATCAGCATTCTTAGTCCCAACAGCAAAATCTCTGTCAGATCAATTGCTATTGGAACCTTTGCATTTTGACAATTACAGCTGCATAACACAATACCAGCATTTGAAGTGTTTGAGACATGAACTCAACACGTCAATCTTATTGTTGGTTATGCAGTCTCTATTGCTCTCCTGCACCATCAGATACAAACCTATTTGTTTAAATGTAGCAACATAGTGTCAAAGGTTGGAGGCAGATTTTGCTATTCGAAATGATGCAATTGACTCCACAAAAATGGAATTGTAAGTATTGCATGAATTCCAGGAATATCCATTGGAGTTTTGGTTTCCCCAACAAAAATTCCTGTGTCATATTTCATGTAACAATAGAATCACAAAGGAGCAGGAGTTCTGCTTTCTCCATCACAGATGTTGCTGGTTAGTTCACAATGAGAAACATATATAATTTTGACAGATATTTGTCATGAAGTTTCATTTTCCAAGATTGTAGAATTATCTGATTTAACTTCACTAAAACTGAAATCTAAGGAACTAAAAATGAAAGAGACTACATGAGCTGAAGATACAAGAACCATGCAAGACAGGCAATTTTGCCAAACACCAGTCAACTATCAACCAAGTATCTACACTATCAACAACTATTCAGGGGATTGAAAAATGTTGACAGTATCTACTCACATAGTTGATAATGTCAACCCATGCCACCTAAAGCATCAATGTTTTGGAAGTATTTCAACTTTAATTGATAGTGTTCACTGGGTGAGTCAATATTATCAACCATGAGGTTAAACCCCTGTTTACTATCTATCATTGCAGCAACTACTAGCTCAAGTGGAATTATGACACATTATATTTGGCAGCCATAGAAAGTGAGTTGGTGGCTATGGTAACCACACACAAAAATACAACAAAATACTTTCAAAACCATGGTGATTTCCACCTCCGCAACCTCATTATAACTTGAACAAAAACTCATGGCAACAACTGTTCTGCCATGATTGCCCTCACTTCAATGTCTGCTGTGCCAATATTGTGGCTTAGCCAGGTCCCACTTGCTGCATTTATCAAGATTTTGTGAGATTTCTACCATCAAATTTTTGTTACAAGATGGCTGTCTGTTAGAAGTCTACTTGCTTCACAGTCAAGGTCTCAGTTAATAACCTACTTGCTTCACAGTTGAGCTATCAGTTAACAAGCTAGTTAATGTAGAACAGTAAGTTGCACTAAACCTTAACTTTATGATCTAGATCTGTATTATGTTTGATGGACAGTCTTGACTTAGTTTTGCAATAGTTCTTGCCTGAGTGTTGCCCCCAAAGGTTTCCATCACTACCTCTGTTGTGAGTTGAGTGAATTTGGACCTCAAACAGCCTCCCCACTTGACATTGATTGCAGCATGCTCATGTACTCATCATGCCTTACGCATAGCAGTAAATAACAGTTAGATTTTGCTGATGGCAAATTCTTGGTAAAGATGTCAGCATAGCTAGTGTCCCCTGTGATATGATTGACCACTATCATTCCTTTGGTATTTGAGCTCGTGTAAGAAGTAACTATGGACATCCCCATTTTGTGTTCACCCTCCAACACTCCCTCTGATTGCAATGTCTACTACCCTGGAGTTGTCCATATTCAACAAAATAGGCAACCTAATGCCTAGTCCAATCAACTCCAGCAACTGGTACATGTATAGGATATCCTGTACCACCATGACCCCTGCTGCAATTTTAGCTCCTGTCACAGAGAGAACTCAGAAATTTCTGAGTGACACTTCGAAAAGAAATCAGATCTCCATTCACAAATACTCTTCCTCCAGAAATGCTTTGTCAATCATCTGGATTTGTGGTAGTCCAATCTACCATGTACTGTGAACTTGTGACCTAAGTCCACTTCACATTTGGCAGGAACAACAGCCGTCTGCTTTCTGTGGAGACCACATACTTCATCAGAGTCTGGAGTGCTCCAACATTAGCCTCCCTAGGTGCTATCATGTGCCTAGCAAGTCCATTCACTGCATTGTCAATATCAGGACATGGCCACTGCATTATGTACATGCAGTTGCAACAGCAGACTGGTACATCTTGGCTTATTGTCACTGATCATCCCTCCACCATCACCCTCTACAAGTATTTGATCTGAAACAGCTGGTAGCTCTGACACAGGTCCCATAGTTTATGTAGAAGTACAGGCTGCATGAACTGGATGGTTCCTAAGCCAATGTCATCATGCCATACTGATATCTTGCTGCCAACACATTCCATGAGTGGCCCTTCTTGTTTGCACATGAAAGCAGCTTCAAGTTCTTGCTGTGCCTTCTCAACCAATGTAGGAGGTACCAGAATCAATACATCATCTAACCATGCCAGCAGCACTATTAACTTGTCACCTTACCGAGCAAAATACATGCATGGGTCACCCTTTGACTGAACATATGGCACACCCATGACACGGTTCTTGAATGTCTGAAAAAAAGCAGTATGCAGCTTGCTTAGTGCCATACAGAGTTACATTCCTTTTCAGTACCACATCACCTGAGTACTGTTTCACAAACCCTTCAGGAACTTCAATGTACAGTTCTTCTCCATTCTCAAACTTCCCCTATACGAAAGCTCCTTTGACATCAATGATGACCACGGCCCAAGTAGGATTCATACATAACAAGGTGAAGACAAGTCATACAGTGATGGGATTAGTCACTGGTGTGGCAGTATAATCCAAGACATAGTACCTCCCATCTACTTGCTCATACCCTCTAGCATTAAAACCTTCTGTAGAAAGTCTAATTGGATTTCTTCTTCTTGCCCATGTCATAGTCAGTACCTTGGATCCTTCTTGGAGAAATCTTCTTGGTACAGGTGTCAATTCATTTTACTTGTCGAAGTGCACCTCCTCATTTGCTATCTTCCACAACCATGACTTGGTATCTGGGCTTTGCATAGCCTTTTGTAGTTGAGGACTTTCAGTTCAGTTGTGTACTTAATGCGACCACCTATGCCAGCTCCAACTAGTGCAAGCTCCAGCCTATGCATGGACTGGTATGTAGTTATCACTTCCACATTATCCAACTCTGCCATTTTCCCCAGATATTTCATCTCAATTCCCAGTGCATACATCAGTCAATCTGGGCGCTTAATAGTTTGCCCATATGACATCATGCTCCATTACAAGAGGACTGTTCTATTTTACACTGCCTCCCAACTCTGATGTGGCATCTTGGCAACATCATCTATTTCCTCAGGCATGTCATCAATCTCCAATACTCTAATAGCATCTTCTTGCTGGAAATGCAGGTTCCGGAGCCATTTGACGTCACAAGTCACAACAACTTGACTCATTTTGGGGTCCCACATTCTGACGCTGTCACTTTTGTGCTCTGTGTACCCGACAAACATCATGGTTGTTCCCCTGTCACCCATTTTTGAGTCTTTCTCAACCTTCATGACTCCCACAGCTCCCCAGACATGAAGAGACTTAGACCAGGTAGGGTTTGCACCAATAAGCACCTCCTGTGTTGTAATTTTCCATTGACATCAACCATGACCAGTGCATCAAGTTGAGTAGCACATGCTACAGCTTCCAAGGAAACTTTTGCATGGAATTTGTCAGGTACCATAGCACGTCCCATCATTGCCCAGGCTTTTCCCACCAATACAAGAAAACAAGCTCAGCCAGGCTCTTCTACTTGGGAGTGTCCCTAGACGTGAACTCAAAATCAAGGGATTGGCGTATTGCCATTGTATTGCCCTGTCCTTGCTCACTGCATGTTTTTCAAGCTTACCGTTCTCACCAGCAGGATTAAGTTGAATGTACCTTACTGGTATGTTGCACGCTTTGAGCTTGTTGAGATGTTCACATGTATGTTTCCACCATGTTGCTCTTAGTCACGGTGAAGTCACTCCATTTCTTTCCTGTTACTTTGCACACCAGGACCTTCCAGTTGTCTTAGCTAATTGTCGCTTGAGCTGGCATGCTGCATGCAGGACTATACGGTCAATTTGGAAAGATCCAAATAAAGCCTTTGTCATGGGACAACAGCCTACTTGGCAATGCTAATCGATTTCACATTCTTCTGCTTTGCCTTGGATTTTGCGCAGTGCTTGCATACACACAACATCCGTTGGGTCAGCACTCAACCAAGCTCTCGGGCCGTTTTGCAAACTTAATCTTCATTCCTATGCCCAATAATGGATGGGAAATATTTGCATTTACTTTTAGTCCCATCTCAGTACTGACCACTACCACTTCAGTTGAGGGAGTGAATCTAAAAGCATATGTTTCACCTTTTGATGTGGGCACTACTTTGTCAAATTCAACGACCACACCCTGTTCATTTTCAATTCTAATAACCTTTTCATCTCTGCAGGTTATCTTCCAGCCCTGGTGGGGCATCAGCTTAGACAGGCTCAACAGGTTAAAATTGTGTGCCTTGTGTACCCACACCCCATCAGTACAGCCCTCATTCCTGGTAATCCAGTTTTAGACATGAACCTTCCTAGAATATCAATCATGGCAGAACTTCCAATTGCCTCCGACATGACCTAGACTCAACATTTGCATCTCACAAATGTGTGTTCTGCCCTTGTAACACCATAATACATGATTACTGTCTCCTGTATCACAGATCCACACACTCACATCTTGCTGACTTTGCCAAGCATAGAGGTGACATCAACTACATCTTTCTTGATTTTGCCCAATGATGTCAACAAGACTTTTACACTTGGTGTGAACGACTTGGGTTTTGCATGCTTCTCCTTCCACCATTCTGGTGCTGTCTCAGGATTTTTCCTAAAACACTGGGCTTCCTTATGCCCTTTAATACCACAATAATTGCAAGTTTGGTTAGATCCGCTCTTTTTGGTATTGCCCCCTTCAGCTTCATTGGCTTTGCCACCATGCAAGCTCCCTTTATGTTGTTTGCATTTTTTGCCCAGTACCTGCAGACTTTCCTGCAGCTCCTGTACTTTCCATGGAATGGAATGCGACTCTCTATGGAAGAGAGATGAACTTCCGTTTTGCTTCCATGACCTCTGGTCCTGCTCCAAGTGAGTCACTGAATCTCTGATACATCGTTGTACAGCCGTCAAAATTAGAGCTGCTCAACTTAAGTATGCAACATGTGATTGCAAACTACAATGCAAACCACTAAAAGCAATTGTGATAGACCACACAAGTTGCAAGATCAACTGCAGTAACTCTGGTCAACCAGGTTGATGGCAACCAGTCCAAAACAAAAGAAAGAGTTAAGAATTGTCAAGACTTTGAACAAAAGAAATAGCTCTTGATGAAATCTCACTGCCAATGCAAACATCAACAAATTAAAAACACGAGTACAATTTGAGAAGTCTTGGACTGTAAATAACAGCATCTATCAAGACATGTTCAAAGAACCCCAGAGCACACTTGAGGCCACCAAGCATCTCATACAAATCCTTGATGCCAAGAAAAGATGGATCTCAGGGCAATTGTGGATCATTGCAAGCATCTAAGTACCCCAGATCAATCATCATTACTGGAGCTCCTACAAGACTTCAAGGACCTGTTTGATGGGACACTAGGTGACTGGGAATGCAAGCCTGTTGCCCTGCAATTGAAGAAAGGAGCACAGCAATATCATGACCGGCCATTTCCAACACCTAAATAGCACTTGGAGATTACCAACAAGGAAATCCAAAGTTTGAGACTTGGGAGTTTTACAAGTGCAGGTGGAATCTGCATGGGCTTTGCCTTTATTTATACATCCAAAAAGAGACAACACGGTATAGGTTGTTGGCAATTTTAGGGAGCTTAATAAATGGATTGTGAGTAAACCATTTCCAATACCCAAAGTAAGCACTATACTACAAGAACCAGAAGGCTTCACGTATGCCACCACCCTTGACCTCAACATGGGCCACTACACCATTAGATTGGATCCAGATGCATCCAAAA
>JALLPD010002060.1:0-10794 GCA_036940065.1 Cyclotella cf. meneghiniana | reverse complement strand
AACTATGCAGCCTGCAAGAAAAATACCACCCCGGTGTTATTTTCAATTTAACATCAGGATATCCTCTCTCCAAATTACCATATCCTCCCACAGGCCGAAGATCCATTTTGTTTTCAAGGCTCTCGAAGCCTTTCACATCAGTTTCACATCCTTCCTCGGTGCCCTCCTCACGGCATCAAGAGGGAAAACAAATCACTAAACATCGTGGGTCTCTCAGTCTCCAGTCTCTCCCAGTCACCATGAGCGACGTGGAATCGCTCTACCGCGAGATCTTCGCAGACCGCAGCGTCACCCCGGAAGAATCCTCCTCCCTCCTCTCGCACTTTCGATCCCTCCAACAAATCTCAGACAACTCGACCGCTCCTCCGCTGACTCCCGATCAAATCGTCTGGCTTCGCGCCTCTGCCTTTCGCATCGCGTGTGAATTCTTGCAAGACGAAAGGGAGGAGAATGTCAAGTTGCTCAAGGCGTTGAATGCCGTGGTGCACTGCTTGGAGACTAGTTGTTTGTTGCCTCATTTAGAAGAGGGAGGAGGACACGAGTTTACGAAGGAGAAGGCCGAAGAGCTGCTGTGCTCTTTATACGAAACGCAGGGTGGAGAAGAAGAAGAAGAGGAGGAGGAAGAAGCTCCCGGCGTTAACAAGGCGGAGGCGGTGGCCCTTAAAGAATTTTTGACGGACGAGGCGACGCGGCCTCCGCTGGATTGTTTGGTGTGGCTTCGATCGGCGGCGTTTCGCCTGGGGTCGCAGTATTTGGATGAGGAGGGTGACAGGGACAAGAATGTGGCATTGTTTCGCAGTGTCAATGTTGTCGTACACATTATTGAAGATACCTGCATGAAGTGAGTCACGAACATTGACATTTTTGTCATCATTTGGATAATTTGCATTCATGTTCGACTGATTCTTCATTCATCGAATACAACAGGATCAAACCGTTGAATCTTGAACTCCCGCCCTCTCATACTCCAACTTCCGACACGGACTTTTCGACAGCAGTACAAACTCTGTGGTATCTTGATTCCAATCGTCTACAACCCAATGTGGATTACTCGATTGACGTTCAAAGAAGCAAACATCCATGCGATAAAGACGATGCGGCACATGACCCTCTCTTCACTCACATGAATCACCAAGTCTTTTCGACTCGTCCCACCTTCAAGGCCTTTCGGGCTCTGCTAGATAACTATTCTGCCTGTACTGGTGAGGAGGAAGAAGTATCGGAGCAAGAACTTTTTGAAAACAAGGTCTTTCTTGATGCAGTTATGGAGACGGCAGTTATGAAGTATTGTCATCAGTATTGTTTGGTCAAGAAGGCATCGTATAATCGCAGTCCTGTGCCAGACAGCGAATCTGGTTTCAAGCATGTGTTGAATTCCATATGGTTTGAATTGTACAGTCGCTCCGGAGGCGGAAGGAGGAGTAAACTGGATTCCTCAGGCTTTGAGCACGTTTTTGTTGGTGAAGTTAAGAATGGTCAAGTCTCAGGATTTCATAACTGGATTCAGTTCTATCTGGAGGAAAAGGCAGGCAATGTGGATTACCGAGGATATATTAAACCCCGTTCACATGAATCCACTGCGGAAACAAACGATAATGATCCAGTCTTGACTCTGCAGTTTAGCTGGAATGGGGTTGAGAAGTTCGTGGGTACGTCATTCATCGGTGTCAGCCCCGAGTTTGAACTGGCGCTCTACACAATGGCTTTTCTTACGGGAGAGGATGACAATGCTGTCACGTTGGATACTGGCGGGGAGTCATTTGACTTAAATGTCAAGTGTCACAAGTATGATGGAGGTTCCAAGATTGGCTCTTGCTATGTTGAAGCATTGGCACATTATGATTAAGATGTGATGTGCTCGGTTACTTCCATTTGTGTTGTTTACATCACATCATAGAATTAGACATGGGTGTACTAGCGGAAACTTTTGTGCCTTTTTTAGACGATTTACATAGACGCAGAGAAGCATGACAAAACATGTCTAAGGGGGTGCTTCTTCAGTGTCTCACATTAAGGGAACTGAGCTCACTACCCAAATAGAAAAGAAATGCCAAACACGTCAACCCTGCAAACGAAGGTCCATCCATTCATCAGGCATCATTCCATCACCAATTCCAATCAAATGACGAAACGCTCCCTTCCTATACTGATCTCTGGTGTACGGTTTGTCCACAATACGAATAGCATAACGAGGCATGTAATCCACCAAATAATATTCCGAAACACTTTTGGAAGCAGCAACAGCATCAGGAGATTTCTGTTTCCCCGTCAACATCTCGTTCATTCTGCCATTGTTCGTAACCTCGACTCTAGCAGTGTACCAATGTCCCCCTTCTCCATTCGAAGAACGAGAGAGAATGTCACAGGCATGGAGGTGATCAATTTTTGCGCCAAAGATATAATTCGATTGCACTTCACATTTGACACCTTTCGATTTGTCTGACGGTTCAGGACAACTTTCGGGCGGGACAAAGAAACAAGTCGTCATGAGATGTTCAGGATACGGATCAATCTTTTGCTCCCAAACTGTCCGGATCATCGAATCTTTCCCAACTTGATTATAATCATATGCTCTTGGGATGTCATGCATTTCTGTAAAATTCGATTTTTTACCCCAATTATCAATATGTGTTTTCCAGCTATCCTCCCACCCCTTTCCGTAATATAGTAAGATCTCATCTCCGCGTTTAATTTCCTTTGTCGCAATGATATCAAAGAGGAGTCCCCTATTTTGCCTTTGCTTCATCAGCGCCAATGGAGAATCAAGCCATTCAGATTTGTGGTGAGGAGATGACGACCAGCGAACTGCGGCATTGGCATCCTCCTTGCTGCCGTGATTAATAAAGGATACGGAAGGCATCGATGGAAGAAAGATCAATGTAGATTCATCATGCCCAAAGCAATAATTCATAATAAGTTGAAACCCGCCGTGGATTATGTAGTCCTTTCCATCCGCCCCTATTGCTTGTTTTCGTAATTTGATTTGATCCAAGTCCAACGTAACCACTGGGGTAGTAGTTATTACTCCACCTTTTTTGATTGTTCGCGTGGCAAAGGCTCCCCGTCCCGCCTGAGGGATAGTCGACGTCCCACCAACAATATTGTCGACACACACTCCATTCTCCACCAGCCAATCCAATGATCGCTGTGGGTTAAAGTCCTTCATGGAAAAGGGAGCAGCTCCAATTTGAAGCACCGTTGATATATCCGTTACCTTATCCGGAAGAGCCATTCTCACCGCCTCTTTCAACCAATCTGCCTTGAGTATCCTGTCTTCATACCGTTTCTGCAGCCCACGACTCTCCAGACCCAACCCATCCTTCACTGCATTATTCCAAAACTGTTTCAATATCTTGTATGCCGCTTCAAAATGATTCTTTTCAGGGATTGCTCCATACAAATGTGTCCTTGCTTCAAACCATCGCGCACCGTAGTTGATGAACAATTCTTCTCCGGCCTGTATATCCCGAAGGCTCTGAAACACAATTCCCGAATGCCACGAGGAAGCCCCTCTCCCCACATCCTGCAACGTTTCGTGATTCGAACCTTCCTCTGCGAGTGTGTCTGTTCCGTCCTCCCAAAATTTAGATAGCGACGAAAGTAAAGTTTGCCGTACATTCACCGCAGCCGGCTTATCATTGCATGCCATTCCAATTCCCCCGATGATCACCGCCGAACGCCCCGCTTCGAATTTGCCGTAGGACAACACAACATTATCCCATACGTAGTGTTTAATTAATTGATCATCAATTGAAGATTTGGGATCATGAAACCATCGATCATGAATCGAAATTCCGATTTCTGAATGTCCGACGATTTCATGCCTCTGATAGGGGACGGTCGTGTATAGTCCGAGTCCNCCAACACCCCCCAAATGACATGTCGTCCCGACACATGTCGTCATGTTGGCAAAATGTCAGGAATGTCGGCCCGACATTGGAAAAAAATGTCGTCCCAACCTGCCAAACGACATGTCGACACGACATCATCCAAGATTTTGCCGACATGTCGGCTGATTCTTTTGGACAAAAAGAAAAACAGCAAAATTTTGCAGAAATTTGTGCAGTAACGGTATGATTTGGTGTGAGAAAGTAACAAAAATGGTATCGTATGCGTTAATTCACGTATACACACCATTTTTTTCTTAAAAAAGGACAGTTACCTCTGCGGAGTAATGACCACATGAGTCATGGATATGGCTGGGCAGTCCCAGTCACGGTGTTGGCGATATTTGACGTCGGCTGATTTTTAGCCGACAATGTCGGTGTCGCGGCGACACGTGCCGATATGTCGCCGACTTTTCCAACTAAGACGATTGCGAGAACAGCAGGAACAGCGGCTACAACCTCATGTGCTACCGGATCGCATGGGCCATCTTCTACACCAGCGTCTCTTGCGAAAGAGTTGCTGCCAGTAGATGACAACGATCCGCCTGATCCCTCCGCGTCATAAGATTCATCTGATGAATTCCCGTCCACCATTTTGACTTCATGATTTTATGGTGGGAATGCAAGTCCTGGGGATATAGTAATGTAGAGCTCTGGGCCTGTAGGTACGTAAATAATATAGGAATATTAGGAATAAAACAGATTTCTATCCTATTTTATAGAAATAGGGTTGTCAATGAGGATTTCTCCTAACAGGAATATTAGGATTGCTCCAGATCATAGGACGCAGTGAAAAGGATCTCTTTGCTGTACCTTGCTGTACCATTCAATTGAGCCCTCTACAGTACTACCGTAGAGACACGTGGAAGTAGGTAGAGTATGTCGTACTATCATTGCCTCAAGTCCTCCAACTGGCAGCACCCCGCGCGCCCCTCACAAAGAATGCCATATCATGATGTGAGATCGTGGCCTGTGAGCCCAGTTGTATTGTAAAGATACTGCCATCACGGCCGATCACCCACTGCGTCCAATTTCCAACTAAACATCTACAACTGATTCATTGCTTAGGAATTGCAATTTTCGGAGAATTTGTATCACTTTAATAAAGTCTTAATTGCAGCTGCCTTGAATGAGTCTTTTCTTTCGAAGCAAGATGAAGTTGTCTCTCGTCCTCTGCATGTCCGCGACTCCATTCGCTAATGCCACTCTCAAATCGTCGTGGACGCCGCCTCAACGTTTTGAACAATGGCCATCTCTCATTGACTTTCCGGGATTTGAGGGCAAATCTGACACATCACCGTTTTCACCGATAAATTCGGCGGCATCCCGCTTGATTGTACATGCAATGAGATCACGAGTGATGATGGAATTGCGTGGAGGAGACGACGCGGATGTTGACGCATCTTCATCTGACAAAAAAATGCAGGGCGAAAGAAAAAGAGCCAAAAAGAGAAGGCGGTCTGCGAGACCGAAAGATGTTGAAGTGACGGTGGCGCCTGTAGAGAAAAAGGCATCACCAGAAAATGCGTTAGATTCATCTACACCACGTAATAACGGAGGGAAAGAATTATCAACAGGTGAACTCAACAATGACTCTAAAACAAATAAAAAGCGTCGCAGAAATTTCATGTCAAATATGTTTAGCAAGAGTGCCGCAGATTCTTCAGACATCGATTCACAGAGAAGACACTCAGCTCGTGAAGAAATGGCGTCTGTCAATGGCAGTCCCCATAAGCTAAATGCATCGTTGGATGATTCCCATGAGCCATCGAATCCAAAGAGAAGACAGAAGAGAAGGCGCACGCAAAGTAAAAAATTGCTGATACCGCCCCAAAAAGAATCAGAATCACAAGTGACTGATAGCTCTGCATCCCAAGCTTTTTCGCAAAATATTGATGAGGATAAGGGAGAGGACAACTTGAACAAATCATCTGCCGAATCAATCACGAAGAAGAGAAAAAGAAGACATCGGAAGAAAAGTCCCTCGGTTGAAAGCTCTCTTCCTTCAGCTGCTCGGAAAACAACCATAGATTTGGTCGATCACGACATGCATTCGGAAGACATTGAAATGGATATGCTCAGCGCAAAAAATGATGATTCTTTGGATGAGAAGAAACGGAGACGAAAGCAAAGGAAGAGAAAAGCGGAGGGTGATGCAACCCAACTCGAGGGTGCTGCGGACCTGGCAACTCAACCAGATTCCAAAATAAACGAGAAACAATTTATTCATTTGGACGATAGGTCAACTGAGATTGAAACCCTATCATCGCCAACAGTATCGTCTGATATCACAGTCGAAAACGCCATTGGCGGAGCTGTGCCGGAAAGCGTCTGTTCTGTATTTGAAGTGGATGATAACTTGACAGGTCCTGGGGAGAGCCTTGAGCCTGAGGACGGTGCATTGCTGGATTCTTTGGAAGGTCAAGTTGAATCTTCCGAAGTTATTGAAAGCTCGACTGAAGTCCGCGTTGAAGACATTTTTCCCGAAGGGGTCATTTTTACTGTGGAAGATGAAGGGTTGAAATCGGGAGATTCAACCTCTGAAACATTATCTGTCCATACATTATTAGATGGTTCCAATAAAGCGCTTGTCCGGGAGGGAGCATTTTCTAACGTAGAATCAGATGGAAGTTTACATGTTCTTGGTATCAAGGAGGAAGATGTCTTCGGTGGCCGTTCAAGTGTTGAAGATATTTGGAGTGAAAAGTATCCAGAAAATGGAGGCCAACATCATGAGGAATATAATTTTGGCGTTGCAGAAGAGGCTCAGGCGATACCATTGTTATCTGGAAATGAGTTACATCGAGATGATCCGGCAGAAGAAAGAGAAGCTCAGACAATACAGTCTGTCATTGAAGATAATTCAACAATCCTATCAGACGATGTATCAAATGACTCTAAGGATTATCAAGAAGTAGAAGAACAGCTTGATGGTGGTACTGACACTAATGATGAAGTCAACATGCTCTACGAGATTGTAGATTCTTCTGATGTTGCCGACACGTCTGACGCCAAGAAAGTAGACACGAGAACAGACGAAGCTACTGTCAAGAAATATGCACTACCCGAAAACGAACATATGTCAAAAGGATCAAAAGAAAATGTCGCAGAAGAAGGTTGTGTTGCGTCATCATCTGTTAACATTTCAGTTGGTCCTTCACTTCACGCCATGGTTCCTGGAAGTCTCCCTCCGTATGTGGAGCCAACGGCTATATTGATCAATAATCAAAACGCATCTGACAATGTGAAAAGTACACGTTTAACGAATGCTGATGAATCAACTCCAGATCTTACGCGAGATGATAAACCTGCTGAATCGTCCGTGACGCTTAAGAATTCCATCGAAGATTTAGTCATGGCTGACACTGTGGAAGGCGTAAGGAAAAGAGATGAAGAACTTCTTGTTTTATCAATTGTTACCTGGAATTTGGGTGAGGCAGCTCCGTCAGAGAAAGAAGCATCTTTCATACGGAAATTCCGCACAATCAACTCTTCACTTCATGCGCGAAAAAGAGGGAGTGATTTAGTCATGATAGGAGCACAAGAATGCGAGGACATTAAGCCTCGCCGTTCTGAAGGGCACCGATCACGTCATTTGAGACGTCTAGGTATTCAAATGCTTGGTGAACAATATGTTCCAATCGCCATGCATAGCTTGGGAGGGATACAAATGGCTTTGTATTGCCGTCGTGATAAACTAGGTGATGTTGAAATGGTCAACATTGCAGATGTTACTTGTGGCGTAGGCAATGTGTTCCACAATAAGGGTGCTATTGGAGTTTATCTAAAGATGAAGCATCGTGGTTCTGGGTCTGAGGGCGCAATCAAAAGCTCTAGAATACTGTTAGTAACAGGACATTTGGCTGCACACGTCAAAAATGTCGACGCCAGAAACGATGACTTCAGAAGAATCTTGACAGAATTGGAGACCCAAGCACCTGCGCGATTTTTAAGACCTCAGAAGAATAGAGATGGAAGTCTCGCGTCCGGCGACGGCTCACACCTCTTAAACTCTATGGATCACGTATTTTTCTCCGGTGATTTGAACTACCGCATTGATCTCCCACGAGAATACGTCGATAAGTGCATAGATGACATCAATAAATGCCTTTTGAAAGAGGCGTTCGATCCAGATCAATGCAAGACAGCAGATAGCAAAAAGATAGATTTTTTCTTGAACAAACTCCTCCGACGAGACCAACTTCTACAAACGATAGCATCCGGACGTGCGTTTTCGCAGTTTAACGAAGGAGAGATTTCATTTCTTCCCACATTCAAATTTGACAAGGGATCACCTGATTATGATACATCTTACAAACAACGTGTGCCAGCATGGACGGATAGGATTGTATTCAAATCCAATAGCATCCGAGTTATCGAGTATGATTCAGTACCACAAGCAATGCACAGTGACCATCGACCAGTTTACGGCACTTTCCAGCTCGGTTGGGGAAGTCTGACGAGTTTAACCCGATCGAAAAGAAAGCAATGAAGCCTAATTTTTGGTGCCTTAACGATCATTTGGTACAGGCCAGAGTTATTCTGACAATCTATCAAGTCTATACTATGAACATATGTATCGAATACTGTGAAACTTCTTTTACGCATCTTTACACCTTCAGAGGAAACCATCTATCGTTATGATAAATCACTCCTCCATACGGTCCATCCATTGACTTGGAATAAGCCCTTCACCCAACCCGATGTATTGCCGGAAAGCTCCCTTTCGGTAATAATCTCTCGTGTAAGGTTTATCTACAAAAGCAAGAAAGGACTGTCTCGAGTCATACTTGACTGAATAAAAGGTCACTTCGTTTGTTGCCTTGTCCGTGTATTCCACTTTGGCTCTATAGAAAAAGCGATCTGTGTTCTCGATAGGATCTCTTTCCAAGATATCACATGGGACACGTTGAGGATCACGTACTTCATAATCCGACTTCATTTCTGAGGGCAGTTCAAAGCCGCAGCGTGTCATTAGGTGATCCGGATAAGGATTGATTATTTGTTCTTGCTCTGTCCTGAAGACAAAATTTTTCCGATTGAAGTCAACCGTCGTATTCACCCCTTTCATGTCCGTAAAGTTCTTTGACGAAGAGGCCCAGTTACCTATGTGTCGATCCCAGTTCTCCTCCCACGTCTCGCCGTAATACAGTAATATTTCATCTCCGCGTGAGATGTCTTTAGTAGCAACTACATCGAATAACAAACCAGCCTTGTTGATTCTTTTCATTTCCGCCAGCGTATAATTGATCCATTTTGACTTGTGATACGGAAAAGACGACCATCGTATCTCCGCATTGGCATCTTCTTTACTACCGTGATTGATGAAGTTGACAGATTGTGAAGTAGGAAAGAACATCAATGAAGAATCACGGTGCCCATAGCAGTAATTTAGCATCAATTGATACCCCGCATGACGAGATCTAGTGATTCCATCTTTTCGTTTTACTTCTTTCCGCAGCTTGAGAGCATCTTTATCGATAGTTATCACTTCAGTAGTTGTGATTATTCCACCTTCTTTGATTGTTCGTGTGGCAAATGCCCCCCGTCCCGCCTGAGGGATCGTTGACGTTCCACCAACAATGTTGTCGAGACATGCACCATTTTCTTTCAACCATTCCGCAGATCTTATTGAATCTTTGGCAGAGAAACGAGCCGCTCCCATGTCGATAGCCACGGGTACATCCTCTACATTATCTGGAAGAGCGGCTCTCAATCTTGCATCGTATTTCTCTGCCTTTTTCAACAACGCCTGATAGGTCATTCTATGGTTTCGAACGCCATCCTCAAATTTCATTCCGGAAGGATCAGCCACGGAATTCATAAAATTTATCAATCCAATGTCAGCCATTTTGAAGTGTTCAGCCGATGGAATAAGGAATCCAAAATCTGTCGCAGAATTTTCATACCATTGTGGACCGTAGCTCAAGAATAGCTCTTCTCCAATTTGAATCTCTTTATGAGCTTCGTATCGTACATTTCCGTGCCAAGTGAACGAACCTCTTCCTACATCTGATAGAGTCGAATGCTTACCTCCCTCCACTGCAAGTGTATCCGTGCCATCCTGCCAGTAATATTTCTTCCAATCACTAGTGTGTGCCACATTGATTAGCCCGAAGTGACAATTAGACATCATGCCGATTCCAGGACAGACGGATTCGCCATGTCCGACTTCATGTTCTCCAAACGTTAATGGAGTGGCCGACCAGACGTAGGACGAGAGAAGGTCAATTCCATTGCGATTAGGACGGGCATGGAAATCGGGATCTTGCATCAAAATTCCGATTTCTGAATGTCCGACGATTTCATGCCTCTGATAGGGGACGGTCGTGTATAGTCCGAGTCCCGCATTGGGAATGGAGGATTCGGCAAGGTACATGGTGCATTCGTTGGGGTCATCGTGAGTCACTTGATCAATGTCGGGGTTCGCTAGTTTCTTGCGTAGAAGCTTGAAGTACGACGGATCGAGAAGATCATTTGATTCGCTGTCGTTGGCGGCGCCGCCTCGAGCTGCCAAGTAGCCACTTCGATCACCCCTGGAAAACGTCACGCCAGATTCAACGCCTGCAACGAAGCTGTTGTGGCCATGGATGCAGACACAGAGAACTGCAGCGAGCAATAATTGATGGAATGGATAAAACATTGCCCACAGTTTGCAAAAATTCCAGCAAACAATAATCTCAAGATTTTTTTCAAAAAATTAAGAGTGGCCATGAGGGGTAATTGGAGTGTGAAGGAGTATTTTTGAACACACCAGCAGTTTTGTTGGCGATTCTACAGATTCCTATGTAACTGATGTACTAAACATTGAGCAATTCCGCGGTTCCTTCAGCTGTGAAATGATTTTCTCTACCATACCTCCTACAATACCTAGTAGCCTACCAATAATTTTAAAAGCTTGTTTAGA
>JALLPD010002059.1:0-10793 GCA_036940065.1 Cyclotella cf. meneghiniana | reverse complement strand
ACTGCACACTTTGGGTGGTGATATACCATCCAGTACCTCAACCTAATTGGTAATCTGAGGCAATAACCAAAGATATGATATCATTGAACAAACTTCTCACTGCTACAACAATATTTCACCCTGACCTGACTCCTCACATCTTAAAGACTGCTAAACTGCAGTAATGTTACAACTACTCAAGTCTCCCATGACATCAGCAAAACCACATTGTAATATAGGTCATTGGCCAGAAATGCAATAATATTGACCAACCTCTTAACTACTAGGAGATTGTTTAATTTATTTCAGGTCTCAAGTTGTCTTCTCCTTTGCAATACACTCAGTACAAGAACAACACTCTCACAAAAACAGTCAGAGCTTGGTGTGGCTGCACATAATTTCAGTAAATTTTCAATTGTTTTTCATGAATAATACATCATCAGAAGCTCATATTACCTTCTCAACTGCTTTTTTCAATATGTTACTTTCTTCACAAAAGCGGTCTCAAACAGTCACATCAAATCTCCTCAAATTCCATCCTCCCTACCATTTCTGTGATATCTCAGTGAGTTTTAAACTGCTTTCCCTTGAGTTCCACTGTCCCCCATTTGATCTTTTCCACCTCAAATTTGACACCACTGCCTACCCACAAACCTCCACACCATGATAGATGCATCACCAACACCAAAAACTCAACAGTCAACTTAAAAATATGCCCTGTTAGTATTTAATTGTTTGACTTTTATTTCTTTAAAAAATTCAGTTCAAAACTCTATCCCTCTCAAAATCTTTCATACCGTTGATTTATCCAGAGAGGCTGGTTAGATCACCATATCACTTCTCACTTGATATCAACTGTACTTATTGCTGAAACCATCAGAGGGGCCAGTTAGACCAGTGTATTCCTCCACAGCTTCAACTCTACCAGATTCTCAGAGTGCTGATACCATAAGATGGGCCAGTTAAGCCACTGTACCTCTCCTCAGCTTTAATTGCTTTAAAAAACACAAATGGGTGTGGGTGCCCCCCACACTCTCTACTATCCACTTTACAGTTGCAACACTTTGCCAGAAGTACCATTCCACTTCAAGCACCCTCACATGCCTTATCTTAGGCATTATTGAGATTCAAGAAGGATGCGCTTGACAATGCATGGGTTGGTATTTTACCATGATTTCTAAGGTTCATTGGAGTAACAACAGTTGCTCCAATGAGCTTGAGCGTAACTTTTATCTCCACCCACTGAAGATCATCACTTGAAGATGAATTTTTCTCACTTGTCATGTTCAATGACATAATTATTCCTAGCACCGACTACCTGTGGTGCTCTGGCTCATTATACAACCTGTGCCTAAACACTTTTAAGACAACACAAAACTACCACATGCCATCTAACTCTTCATACATGCCTAACAAGAAATGTATTGTTAGTCTATCTGAGGACATCAGCTATCATCATGGTCCATTCCTTTCAGGGAAGAAGCACTCCTCATCCATAAGTTCATCCAACTTGAGAAGATTTCAAGTACATCAAGGACAACCTTCCATAGATATGCACCAGGTTTTTCTTTGATTCCTCTTTTACATCATCAAAACACACACAAATTTTGATCAGATAAATTAGTACAGCTTGCCATAAGTCACACATCAATTCATTTGCCAAGAACATAGTTGTTTCTGTTTCCTCTGGTCAATCTGGAATGGTGAAGATATTTCTTGAATACACATGATGTGTGTTGTAAACTCTTTAAACATTGTCATCATAGTTTCTTGGGTCAGTGCTACATACTGTTGGTTCTGTGAAGTTTGGTTCTTGCACTATTTTTTCAGCTCAATGCTGCATGATGAATTGAACTCAATTAGGTGTCCTTCAGGCTTCTATTGTCAGCAAGAGCATAGCTATTTTCTACAAGAGATCTAAAGGCTGATGGAGACAATAAAGCAGGAACCAAACTTTGTAGAGAACTGTTAAATACCACACCATTGATGCCATACATTGATGACAGTGGAGTAAGATTCTGGAGCTCTTGTAACATGGTTTCAAAAAACTCATTCAATTTGGAAGTGTCACCATCATTAGATGTAGGTATATATGACTTAACATTGTCAACTGTGCCTTGTTTTGATGTGGTTACAAAGTCTTCTAATCAGAGAACTGAAGGAGGAAGTGCCGTGGAAGAGGTGGTTGTTACAAATATAGTGAGATCTAGCAAATCATCAAACTTGGTCATAGATTGCAATTCAATCCATCAACAAGGCTGAGGTTTGATTCTTTGGTAAACAAAGAATCATCATCAACAAAGAGGTTGCAATCAATCTGTTGATGAATCATCAATCTTGGCTGTGATTTGACTTGTCACTTGTGCACAAAAACCCTTGAAATTGCGTGCAATCGATGTATTGTTTAGGTTACATTTTTGTTTTTGCTTGCCGCAGGCCTCGCAGGCCTCGCAGGCAGCACGGGCACCAGACCACCATTTGCTGCTGTCAGCAAAACCATGCAAGCTCTTTTGGGAGCTTGGTCCCATTATAGGGGCTTGTCCACCCCTACAACCTTGCTGCTGCTTCTGTTGATTCTTTCACGATAGGCGCACTCCTAACAAATTTCTCTCCCATCTTTTGCAGATTGCTCGTGCAAAAAGGAAGAGAAAGTATGGCACCAACAAACATTATCATGGAAGCAAAGGGGTGGCAGTTCCAATCGGGTCAATGTTGCTGGTTCAAAGGCCTCATTCCCACATAGTTCTGTCATGTCCGAAGATGCAATCTCTCATGTAAACTAATGCAACATGCAATTAATGTCAAGCATAACCAACAAATGCAGCTGCACTTTAAAAAGTATAGAGAGTCCAAGTCTCAGCAAAGACTACAACAGTTGCAATTACAAGTCACCAGTCTTGATGCTGACAAACAATGCTTGAACTACATGAAAGAGGAGGCACAAGAACAGATATCAAAACTAAATGTTTCAATTACCAAGGTCACAGATGTCGTTGACAGGAGGACTGAAAGATGGGCAGTTGCAAAGGACAAGTACACTGCTGAGATCCGTCATGTTAAACAAGCTGCATCTCATAGACTGGTTGTGTTTCAGAAGAATCATGAAGCTAAGTTGAGGAGCAAGCAATCTCTCTATTACCATTCCAAGCAGCACCTTGGGAAAGCTATTGTGCAATTAGAGTGTCAGCTAGATTCCGTGAGGAGAAATGCAGAGTATGTACAACAACTACAAAGGTATAAAGACACCTTTAATATTTTGAGTACTCATTTAAATTCTGTTCATTCGTTTGACTACAGGAATACCACTAGAGCTGCAATGGAGGATAGGGATAATGCCAAACATGAAAAAGAAGAGGCGATAGTGACACAAGCTGCACTCATTCAAGATGCAGTCAAGACAGCCCATCAAAAAGAGAGGCAACATTTTGCAAAGGTTATAGTGCAGCATAGAGATAAGGAAAGCAAGTTTTCCTCTAAAGGTTTTTCGTACAAAGACAGAACTGTAGCAGCAGAGTTGAATGCCAAGAAAACTGCATGCCAAGCCTATCAATCTATGCAACAGTCCAAGAACATCTTCTCCCTGACCATGGCATACAAGAAAGATGTGGAGGATCTCCAACAGCAACTTTCAAAGAAGCATAATGATATTGTGGATCTAGAACATAAGCTTGAAGAAGTTGAGAGACAATGGTGTCAAGCTGAAGACTCTATTCCTGTCAAGGTTTTTGGAAAAATACACAAAACTAAAGGAGGTACATCATCATGGCCAACTTATGTGTGAGAAATTATCATTGAGCACTTAATCAATGGAACATCCCCTACATCAGTCAATGCCCATATCATAACAATGATTAAAACATTCTCTCCTTCAACTGAAATACAAGAATTACCAAGCATCTGGACTATATAATGTGCACTAACTGTTTTGCTGGTAATTGTTCAGACATTGGCTGTCTATCATATTGCAAAGGCAGACAAATGGGAGCAGTTTTTTACTGACAGAACATCTCATGGACAGATCTCCTTCCAAAATTTAATTATCAGTATTAAAGAAGATGAGCTCTTAACGTAAGTTTATTAAAGTCAATTCTGTCTCTAAATTCATGATGATCTAAACACTTTTCTTTATGACCTTTGTTAATTTCCAGTTGTATCTTTCCCAAGAATGATAAGTCTGAAATTCTATGCCAGTCTATTTTGGATACACTTAAGGAGAAGGCATTATTGCTTGATCAGTGGATTGCTGTGCACAAGTCCATGTACGGTAACAACCATGATATTCCTCCAGCCAAATCAATACATCCATCCAAGATACATGATGGCATTGTAACTACTGATACGTGCAACTCAGCACTGGCTCTGAGTGAATTTATTTCTTTCGAAATTGAAGAAGCCATCAAACAGAAAATTGTTGATAGTGGAGGAGATCCCGACTCTGAGAAGTCAATGTATACAGACAGGATTGTCACAATCACATGCACAACATTTGGATTAAGCATGCAACCATGAGGCTGTCCAATTATCTCAATGACATATTGGCCCAAGATTTAGATAACATACACTTCCATTACGGTGTCTTCACCATGTTTGATGCAGGTCTTTGTGCAGTGGATTAAGAATTGAGTCTACCAGCAAACTACCCCAAAGGACATGGTGATATGTTTTTGCATTGGCTTAGAGTCCACCATCCAGGAGCATTGTTAGTGCCTGTACAGAGAACTGCAGGATCCAGACAAGACTTAGCAGCAGAAGGCGCCGCCGCTGTATTTTGGAATCATGGTTAAGAATATAACATTCAATTGTTTAGCTAGCTTCTACATTCACTTACATCTTTCTCTTTGTCAAAGATATTATATTGAATTTCTTGATGAGCGTCTTTGGACACCTAAATCTAACATTTTGCAAGAACATCTATTTATTGTTTTGACTTCAATGGAAATGGTAAGCTTGTGTCAAGTCATGGCAATACTTCATTTCAAAATTTTCATGCCAATGCAGTGGCTTGCTGGAAACACTCATTTCCTGGGACAATGTGGAATTGTTTTGTCACTACGTTCCATGGGTAAGGCAATTGATGCCCTGGAGACCGCAATGATAACAATAGAAGAAGATGGTTCTAAGCACTTGGATGAAAATTTCATGAACAATATCTTTTCTAGAAACCATTCTGACTCAAATGGAAATGAGGTTCCTCTGCAACCATTGGTAGATGCAATGACATACCAATACGAACACAAACAGACAGAAGCCATTGGCGGATTCAAAGTACTTCCATTCAACCAATTAAATGCAGAGCTTTTCTATCCGCAATGTTCAGAAAACATTGAAACCACAGCAACTGTCAACTTGATGGCAATTGAGGTAGCAGAAACAATATTAAAGGAACTACAAGATCCTAGAAAGGCCACTTCAGATTATTTATTGAGTGTTGAAGGACAATTTAGCTCAGGCCAGACTACAGATGATGAACACACATCCATGCTTGGAAAAATGGCAAGCAATGATCCTGCTGAGAGTCCTTTTGCCTTGCTTACCTGACAATTACAATCTTTTGGTTGTGTTCTGGGTATTTATCCTTGAATACCTCATAATCAGCATTGTCTAATGCCAAACTGTTGTTCAGTTGCTCATTGAACTTAACTTGAAAGCACTAAGGTTCTATTTGTTTGGAAACATACAGATTCCGGTATTGGTATCTGCTTGTATGTGACCTCTCCAAGATTACAGCAATATGGAGCATTTGGTGTGTTTGTCCACAATTTCTTAGAATCAATGTATTCATTTTGAACTATGCTCTTGAGTTTGGCAAACTTGATGTGAGACTGAAATTTAATGCCCATGCTAAAGCATCCATAATAATTGCTGGCTTCATTGGTGCTGAGTTGTTCTTTGTCTAAAATTGTTATGGAAGGCAAATATGAATCCTAAGTTGGAACATGATGTTTTCACACAATAATTTGGCAAAGATAGAAAACAACCTTACTTCATGAGCTATCACATGGAAGAAACAAAATGTTGCAGAGCTAATAGTAGATAGTAACAATACAAACACTAATAACAAATACATGCTTCAGCAAAAATCTCACTATAGCTATCACTACAAACATTTTACCCTCAGCATGAGTCAGAAAACTGGTGAACATACAACTTGAAGTAACAATTACATGGAAATCTTGTATTTGTCATCAATTTTTACATAACTTGCTCTCATCCAACTGTAAACCCACAACATGACCCTGTGAATGACATCTTGCCATTTGCCATATTACATGTCATTAATTCATCCCACCAGGAACATTATCCTTCATCCTTTGGTTCAATATGAAAAAACATGATTGATTAGTCTAGTTTTTCTCTCTACATTGATGAGGTACATCATATGATAAATGGATGTGCATTGAAAATGGACTAGGAGTCTCGGTGGTTGATATTGTGATGAAGTCATGACATGACCTGGATGCTAAGTTGTTGTAGTGCAATTTCTTAATGGTGCAATTGATGAATTCTTTTATAGGGATTTTGCATGAAGTTGTGTAGGCCAACTTTTCTGAATCTTGAAAATTTGTAAGCATTGACTGGATATTGCCATCAAAAGGCAGCTTCCATTGGACTTGCAGTTGATGTATGCCATTTTAATAAGTCAATAGATCTTCCAAACTTCTTGAAGATATAATTCCAACCAGCAGCCTTGTTGTAAGCAGATTCTACCACCTGGTTGATGTCTTCTTTCTGTGCTTTAGTGAAAAATTTTGTTGATTGAGAATGATAGTGGAATCAAACTTTGGAAGAAATAGATGTAACTGGTTGTCAGGATGATGCTCAAGACCGACATGAAATCCATTTTGTCAAATTTACATCAAAGTGGAGAGGGCACATATGTTCTCAATGGGTGACATTTCTTCTTCTAGGTTTATATTTGCCATCATTTGTTCTGTTTTCCTTATCATTGCCAACCATAGTGGTATTTTGGTTTTGTTTATCATCTGTTACTTGCAGAACTCTTGATTCTCTGTATGAAAGGGAGCACAATAATGAGCTTATAACTCCTCCACCATAAGCTACAATGCAGTTTACCACTTGAACTGATCTTAACAAATCTAGTTTCAAATACAACCAAAACTTGCAATCTCTGCAGCCAGTCAACTTCTGATCCATGTGTGGTGGATACACTTTGAAGCTAAAACAGAGTCTCCTGGTAAGGTTGGGGTCACAAACATCAATTAGTTCTGAGTCACTGCTTTTCATCACTTGTGTAAGGTCTTCTCCATCCAACAAGAATACACTTTGAATGAAAGAGAACCTTGCCAAGGGTTATTGAGATGAGCAACACCCTCATCAATAAGATTCTGAAGGTTGCAGGTGAAAGTGTATTTGCAAGACTGCTCATTGATAGATGTTTGTTAATTCTCTCTTGCATCTTTTTTGGTTTGATTATTCTTGCCAGGCTTGACATTATGGTTGATGTATTAAACTTCTCATTTACTTGAGTATGAAAATCAAATGAAGAAGAATCATCTTGTGGACACATGCAATGAGTACAGAGATGTTTTGCACTTTGTTTAAGAATATGTTTCAAAATATATTAGGGTTTATTTTTGTGAGGATGGTTGGGAAGAGGCTTGGGAAGATGCTTGGGAATGTTTGAAAAAATCATTGAATGTAAGTTAACTGTTTTTCAGCATCAGCCATATTCAAAACAATTGCAAATTGTTATGGCATTAGATTGATTGGTGCACACGATACACATGAGGAATGAGAGAGGATGATAGAAGGGCTTTATTATTATTTAGCATACTAAATTTGTTGTAAACATGAGATATATTGGCTTAATCAATTTAATAATTTATGTCAAATGAGATACCAGAAATACATATTTCCTTCATGTCAGTCATAGAATAGATCAGTACGTAATACATCCAATCAATATATGCATACGCTTAGTAGTACAATCAATACCATCAAATCCAACAATTGCAGCATTGTAAGTAGATGCACATATCACAGAGACATTGCAAGAAACATAAATTCTATCATGAATGCCACAAACACAATGGAATAAAATCAATCATGTAAGAGATTTAAAGGATCTCCAAGAGGTTAACTAAAGTGCCAATTTCAGTCTACATGAGTTACAGATTATATTGGGCTACTTTCAAAAGGCAATAAGTCATTAGGAAATGTACATGAGACCATTTAGCACAACATTCAGGTAAAATTCTCATCAGATATTTTGACTGAAGTTTCACTGAGATGATAGACAAGAGTTTTATGTAAATGGGTTGAGCTTGTAAGCATAATGTCAATGGAGAAGATGTCCAAGCTCATGCCTTCTTTGCTGAGGAAGAAGTAACTGATGAATATTTTATTGGAGTAAATAAATATATTTTAAGCATTATTTTGTAATGAAGATGATTTTTCTCTTACACACCATGAAAAATCTTTCATGTAGATAGGATGAAAAACTTGAACATATCTTTACAAGTTTTGAGTCAGACATGTTATTCAGTCATGGAAACTATAGGCGGAATAAAATGAAGGTAAAGAAAGACACACCCATGGATGATTGGAACAGATGGCAGTGAAATGAATGTACAGTTGGTGGACTGGATACTCATTAGGGACAATGGTGACATGCATAACAATGCTGGCAGTAACAGATGCAGTTCATGCGATGAAGAGCTTTTCAAAAGGTTGTACAAAGGACGAGGGGACATTAATGATCTATAATGATTGACAATTGTCATTGAAGGATGGTAAAATGATGGGTGCAAAGGATGAAGGTAAGAAATTATTTTGCTTTGTTTTGTTCTTTCAATATAAATATTGGCCAATGTGCACACTTATAACATGGATTATGCTATTGGTACTGAAAATAACAAACAACAGGAGGGCAGCCATGATGATAGCAAAGAGGCTGAGGAGATACCAGTGAAAGCAAGGAGGAAGTGGATGATAAGCCAAGGGTGAGAAGGTTCAAGGGATACAAAGAGTTTTGACGCCTTTGTCATGTGTAAGAGATTAGGAAGATGGAGATTATAGGGGGGCATGTTTTAATGGGAAAATAAGGGTAGAATAATGATGATGGAACCATGCAATATTTTGATAGGTTATATTGTGTTTTGATAAAATTGAAAAATTAATGCCAAAATGTTTATAGCAATGAATAATTATTGAACTTAAAATGAAATTATACTTGCCTCTGGGAACTTCTGTAGTTGAATTATATTAAACTCTAACAATGACTAAAGAAACCAATGTTGGAATACTAGTAGAGTGTGTATGATTGAATTTATGGAGTGGTAGAAAATCAACACACAATAGACATTGTTTTAAATGCAGCAGTAAGGATAATTAAAATGCATGATATATTAAATAAGGTTGTCTTTGAGATTGTTATCTTGAATCACATCAAAAAATGATGAGTTGACTCGCTATCTACAAAATGAGATGTATAACACTTGTAACAGGCAAGACTTGATTTGGAAATTTCATGCTGAATCATGTACGCAAATCAGTTATATTGTATGGACTGTCCTTTGTAGTGCATTTTTGACAGATGATGAATGAGGGCAATCAATGAAGTCAATGTAGATTGCAATGAAGTTGATGTACTATGAAAAACCTCTGAATGCAAAATACAAGAAGAAAAGCAGAGAGAAAAACTATGGAGCACAGCTGGGATGCCACAGAGGGCATCCCACCCTGGTGTGGTAAGAAATAAAACAACCTAAGCAGCTAGATTTCAGAAATAGAGGAATTGACATAAATCTGGCAATTACTTTCATTGACACTTTAATCACTTGGACTCTTTCAATCCTTGTCATTGCTGTTGACTGGTCTACTGTATTAATCTTGATTGGGTGGTTGGTACTATGAATAGCAAGTTGATAAAATGAACAATATGGGTGATCCAAATATGACAAAGGACACATCCATGCTATGTTTACTATCTCACCATTTGTGTAGTTCACTTGTTTGAATTTTCCAAGTGTCTTCTTCTTCACTACCTCATGATCTTTGATTTGTTTGGTTTGATTCCATTACTTTTTTGTCTACATATCCATATAATTTCCCTCTCTGAAACCTTTTGTGCATTTTTCAGCTTTGAACTAATAATATATTTTTGGGCATCAATGAGGTGATAGTACTGGAAATAGTGGTTGAAATCATAACAAATGCGGAATTAAAATGAATTAAAATAATTAACCTGAATTACACACCAAAATTTGTTTTTAATGAGACCTCTGGTGTAGAATCCACTAAACAGGTATTTTGATTGAGAATATAATGATTCTGATTGTATCATAACTAAGTGACATCTTACTTCAATCAGAACTCTACCAGAACTAATTTTTCATAACTGTAGGTCAGTCATAACATAAGGCTTCTATTAGCATTAGAAGGAACTGTGACCTGAGCCAATTGTTAGGAGAATTTTTAATCCTAGGAAATAGGATGTGCAAAATGTTATCCAGATGATTGAAAGTTATTTTTATGAGCTACTGAATTGATTGAAACAGAGGTCTTCAAACGGCTGGTCCTCATGTTGTTATCATGTAATGTACATAATCATTAATTTTCTAAAGTGATTGGCTGTAGATTTCTACCATGGTGTGTCTTGGTCTTGACAGAAGACCTGGTCTTTGTTGGCTTGTCTTGGTCTTGTCAAGACCTCCTGATCTTGCCAGATGTCTTGGTGTTCTAGGTTGCAAATTACTGTCAAGTTACTGAGTAATTACTGCTTTCTCAGTAAATTACTGTCGCTCAGGCAGTGAGGGTGGTTATTGACCCCTTCGAGTTTACTTTATTTTGGA
>JALLPD010002058.1:0-10824 GCA_036940065.1 Cyclotella cf. meneghiniana | reverse complement strand
CAAACAGAAAACAACGAGAGATAGTGGTATGACAATGAAACCAACAGGTTCATTCGAGCCACCATCTACAAGCCCTACCAACTCACCAACAGTTAAACCCACACTTGCTCCATCAACATTACCCTCAATGCTTTATGGTACATCTCTGCCAACAAGTCCATCTGAAAACCCGTCTGCTAGACCTTCATTCAGTAGTGCCCCGTCTCAGTCAAAAGGAACAGCTCCCACAAAGGCCCCCGTCAATGTTGGCGGGGAAACCAAGTCACCGACAGAGAAACCAGCATCATTCTCTCCATCAAGAGCTACAATTACAACAGAACCTCCATCAGCATCACCTTCAAAGTATTCTCATTCCGGTGGGAACAGTACTATGGCCCCAACTCAAGCTCCTAGCAGAATCGATAGCCTAGAATTTCCAACCAAGAATCCAATGAAACAAACCAATATTACCCTTCATCCAAGCAGAAGCCCAATTCCACCAGGAGGAGACACAGAAACTCATGTAAGTTCGAGTAATCAATTTTACACATCAAGCATTCTCCAAAAAGGGTTTAATTTTCATTTTCCTGTCAGAGTCCAAGTTATTGCAAAGAGCCAAGCTACAAATTTTGTCATAATGGGCACTGGGATTGCCAGGCTTGTAAATGTCTTTGCGATCCAGGATGGTGTCACTGCAAAGATGGAGCATGCACTGTAAAATGTACCGGCGCCCCGACTCAAAAGCAATTCAGCACACAGAGACCAACGAGAGGTAGTGGCACAACACTGAACCCTACGGTTTTAATCAATCCCCCATCTTCAAGCCCAACAAACTCGCCAAGAGCTAAACAAACGGTGGCTCCATCAACATTGCCCTCAAAGCCTTCAGGAACATCTCCGCCAACAAGTCCATCTGAACACCCATCTGCTGCACCTTCATTTAGTNCAAGGGCTACAGTTCCAACAACATCCCCATCAGCATCGCCTTCAAAGCATGCTGATACAAAATTGCCATCATCAAGGCCAACACTGGCTCCATCAGCATCACCCACGAATCAATCGAGTTATCCTTCATCAACAAGCCCATCTTCACACCCTTCTGCTTCACCATCAAGCAGTGGTACTTCGCCCAAGACACTGAACCCAACACTCACAATCAAGCCTCCCTCCACAAGCCCTACTGTCTCACCATCAAACAATCTCAGCATACCTCCATCATTATCACCCTCACAACATCCCATCAAATCTCCATCAACAAGCCCATCTACATCCCCTTCTGCAGCACCATCAGGCAGTGGTAGTTCGCCTGGGACACAAAGACCAACTAATCAAAGTAAGCCTCCATCTCCTAGTCCTACCAACTCACCAACACACAAACCTAATGAGGCCCCATCAGCATCACCATCGAAACTTTCTTATGGGCATCCATCAACAAGCCCATCGAAATCTGGTGACCCTACTGCTTCACCGTCAAACATTTCTACAGCGCCTGGGACAACTGGCCCAACAGCTTCAATAAAGCCCCCATCTCGTAGCCCTACTACATTGCCATCGAGCAAACCTACAAGGGCTCCATCAGCATCCCCATCAAGGCCAGTACATTCACCTCCATCGACCAGCCCATCTTCACACCCTTCTGCTTCACCATCAAACAGAGGTACTTCACTTGGTACACTGAACCCTACAGTTTCAATCAAGCCCCCATCTTCAAGTCCTACCAGCTCACCATCAATCCACATCACGGTGGCTCCATCAACATTGCCCTCAAAGCCTTCAGAAACATCTCCGCCAACAAGTCCATCTGAACACCCATCTGCTGCACCTTCATTTAGTAGTGCTCCATCTCGGTCAAAAGGACCACCAACGCCCACCAAGGCCCCCGTCAATATTGGTGGGGAAACTAACACACCAACAGAGAAACCAGCAACATTCGCTCCATCAAGGGCTACAGTTCCAACAACATCCCCATCAGCATCGCCTTCAAAGCATGCTGATACAAAATTGCCATCATCAAGGCCAACACTGGCTCCATCAGCATCACCCACGAATCAATCGAGTTATCCTTCATCAACAAGCCCATCTTCACACCCTTCTACTTCACCATCAAATAATGGATCCCCGTCATCATCGCCCTCAAAGAATCCACGTTCAAAAGTGCCATCTTTATCACCAACACTAGCTTCATCGTCATTTCCAGTGAAGACTTCTCCGCCATCATCTTCTCCCTCCAATTCCCCTTCTAGTTCTTCCTCCATTCACTGCCCGTCATCTGCTCTTGTTGATGTTGTTCTTTATTCAAAACGAAATTTAACGGGAGTTTGGGACTATGAATATGATTTGTGGACTCTCAGATCTGAGAGAACTGGCCTGCTTGGAATTATCTGGGGGTGAGGAGTCGAAACTGTTTTTCTTTATGCACTGTTTTTGTTACCATATGGGTTTGTTTCAATTTTTACTCATTTGTGCGTTTCATCTCACCAGGTATGTTGAGTTGGGTGAAATTCCAGCTGTTGCAGGGTTACGTGAAGCTGAAGAGCAAATGCAATTGAGTTTACTGTCTAATGTTTCTCAATATGTTCAATCCATGAAGCTAATTGGCGTTTACAATGATCCAGTTCAAGATCTCTCCCAAGGTTTTGGAGTTAGCGTAACAGTATCGTATGGTCTTGAATTGCTCTCATCCGAAATGCCAACCAAAGATGGGACAGGCATTCCAAAGGCTGGAGTGGATGGAAGCACACTTGTTAGGATACCCATGGAAGAAATCGGGACTACTTACAATCAAGAAGCTTGGGAAGCGGATCACTTCTCTTACACAGTTCTTATGGATTTAAAAAAGCAACTCAACGTGTTGTAGTAAGACGAAAAGAGTCTGGAATCATCACAAGGGAATATTGCGCAATCAACATGGTCATGATGTGGCTGGTTGAAAAAAGTTGCACTGCTGATTTATTTTACCAATGAATTAATTCCTGTGCAAGTTAAGAAAAATAAATTCACCAAGAAGTCATTTTCTGCCCGTCCAATCTAGCGCTCCATAATCTGTAGTCGAACTCTTGCGTCATCTCTAGCATTGGTAATGATTCTCACTGCTGTCTCTGCATCTTCAACGTAAATAGTTTTCTTCCACCCGGAAAATTCACATTGAAAACAAAAAGCCCTTTAGAGTTCGAGAACAAAAAACGATTCTTCTTATCAACAGGTCTTGAGAAATTGAACATACTCACCCGAACTCCGCAAGGGCAAAGCCACTCCGGACAACAAACTGGAACACAACAAAAACAGCAACATCCTCCACCCCCCACACCTCTCACTCTGTAACACGCATCTCCACAAAAAGTACTTTCCAACCGCACTGCCTCTCCCTTCCCCCCACAACAAAACGTGTGTAATACGTGGCACCTCCTGGTATCATTGCGTATATTGTCCATAAGCATGTCATCATAGTAAATTACAGATACGGAGTCGCGTACGGTCAAGTCAGTGGGAGAATGACCACAGCATAGAATAGTGGTGAGTGGAGTGGTGGATTTGGAGGGTTGAATTGTGGGTTGATTGTATTCTATCGAGTTTTCGCGGATATAGATGCTGGATTTTCCATGATGCGACGGCGTGGGAACAAATGGCGTCAGAAGGCATGAACAACTCCGAGACCGTCATCATCAATATCTCAACTCACTACTGACTCGCCCTAATCTCGTTGACAACGTACTCTGGATAATCAAAGCATGGACACTTGGATAATATGGGATACTCCGGAGGAGAATAAAAGCACGCCATGCACCCTGTTTCTTCTTTGCCTGGTTCGATTGTGTGTGTAATTTTTACTTTGTAATTGGTATGTCATCGAACATCAAGTGTGAAGATGTAATTACGGCGATTGTTGCGTTGTTATGTTTTGTTTTTTATACAGCAGAGTAATTCAAAGGGTTTGGTGAGGGAAAATATCTGCAGTCGTCCGGAAAGACGAAGGAGGCACAAATATTGTGTCTACCACCGACGGAAACGAAATAATGAGCGTACCTCGATCTCCCGAAGATCGTGATATCATGGGACGATCCTCGACTATGTAAGGCTTGGATCCCGTGGGGATATTGGCGGATACCATGTTAATACTAATCGCGTGGTTGAGATAAATTTGATGCGGAATGGTGTGTGGCCGTCGGAGAAAGAAAATCCGGTCGAGAAAATCTGGAGACGTGCATTCATAAAAACGGCGTAGAGGTCGTGGGATGTGGAGTGACGATGAGTCGCTCGCGATGTAGTGATTGAATGGATGATTGAGTCTTGATTGCGTAGGTTATTAGCACCTCCACGCGATGGTGGGCTTTGTTATGTGGTTATTATTTATCTGGCGATATTGTGTTTTGTTCATCATTCTTGATTTGTCTTGTCGTTGGCCTTTGTCGTGCGGGGTGGTTTTGTGTTGTTGTTTGTGATGATATTTTTGGTTACGAGGTCGGAAAAGCAAGAGGAAAGATACCAAAAGATACCTCACTACAGTGGAATTTCATACCTTTTTTCGTGACCATCAAAAACATAAGCATTGGATGATACCCCAAGGAATCAATCAAGAAGTATTCAAAGTAGGTGAACTCTAAGCTTCACAATGAGCATTATTTGTTCCTTCAAAAGAATTGAAGGTTAATTTTGGCCTATGTTGAATTTTTTCTCAATCTTTTGGAAGCTTGACGGCATTGCTCCCCTACAGCATTGCTCCCCTTCCAACCAAATATATCACGCACAAAAAATAATAATATCATTCATCACATAACCACACCATCATAATAGTTGTGAATCCATTGTGCACGGTCCCAGTCTGAAATTGTACAATACACAGTAAGGAAGAGAGACCACTACAGAGTATCTGTCTGTTGCATCCTCTCTTCCAACCTCCGTGAACCACACCTGACCACTCTCTTGTATCGTACTCTACTCCTCTCCTCTCGCTGTCTGGTGTAGACAGTCCATCTGGTATCCTCATATAATAATCGACACGACCATACGATACGGTACAATCCAACAAGCATCGTTCTTGCACCGGCCCCAAACAAAGAGTGACACACCAAGAATGAAAAATAAGTCCCCTCGTCATTTTCACGGACGCACCTCCACTGCGATCCTCCTCTTTCTTCTTTCTACACTGATTCACCCCACCTCGGCGTACACCAGCCGCAGAAAAAAGACCGTGGTGTCTCCGCCGCCGCCGCCGCTCGCCGACGGGGCGTCCAATGTCAACCGCGAGACCGAAGAACATCGTCGTCTGGCGGAAGAGAAGGGACACGTCGACAGCGACAGTGGGAATGTCGATAGCGCTTCCGGATCGAAAGTAAACGTGGCGCCGACCATACAGCAGTTGAAGGGGGCCGTGGTCAAGGACGATATGAATCGGGGATTTCCCTTGGACAGTGAGTACCACTACATACGTCAGTTTTGATCGTGCATTTTCTCTCTTTAGGGTTTATTCGCAAACATTCTTGCTTTTTCCCCCATGCAACAATGTCAATGCAGAACAACTCCCCGAAGATCCGGACGACTGGGTTGGCTGGGATGATGACCAATGGTACGAAGACGACGCTGATAAATTTTACGAAGAAAAGGTCCAACAGGACAATAGTCAAGAGAAGGGTGCCAAAGATGGAGAAGGATTGGGAGAGGGATTGTATGAGGAAGACAGTGAAGATGAAGACGAGGAGGAGGAAGAGGACAGTGAGGACGAGGGGGAAGTGCTGGTGGTGAATGCGGAACCTGTGCAGCCTAAAGAGGCGGAGCACCAGGCTCAGCAGCACCAACAGATACAACAGCAACAGTTGCCTCAACAACCACAGCAACAGCAACCACCACAACAGCAGCAACAACCACAACAACAGCAACAACAACAACAACAACAACAACAACAACAACAACCACAGCAGCAGACTCAACAAACGACGCAAAAACAGCAACCCGCACGAAAGAAAAAGATTCGTCCACCCAGAGTATGGGAATCCAATGCCGAGGCCGTCATGAAAGTTATAGACATCAATGCCCATCCCGATTTCAAAGTTGATGAACATGGCAGAAAAATTGTGGAGTCTTCCGAAGACGAGGACGAAGAAGATGACAAAGACGAAACAACCTACATCCCTGTTCCAAACCTCTCTACTCTCTCTGCCGCCGAAGCGGCACACTCCCTACTCTCTTCCACCAATGGAATAACCCACCCCCTCCACACACGCCTCACTGAAATATTCTCCAAAGCCACCACTCACTCTTGCCGCGCTCAAATTGCCGAGCACTATGCACTTTTCGTCAATGCTATCGGAGTAGAGACCAAATTCCCCTTTGAAGACTTTTATTACCCCAACACATGCAAGGCCATTAAGAGGTATGCCGATTGGGAAACATTGCCGGAGGGAGTGACGGCGCAATCGGTTCAGTATAGGACTTATCAGCCGCCAAAGGAAAGTGTACCAGAAGGGACGTATTTGAAGAATGTGGAGGAGTTGGAATTGTGTTATATAATTTTGACACATGATCAGCCTGAGGCGACAATACGATTGATACAGAGTTTGTATGTTGCAGATGTGACGACATTTGTGATTCATGTGGATGGGAAGGAAAAGAGCGATGAGACATATCAGAGGTTGGTGAAGTATGCTGAGGAGATCAATGAGTATGCCATTGATGTAGAGGGAAAGAAAGAGTATATTCGGGTTGTCCCCAATGATAGGAGGGTGCGTGTTAATTGGGGAGGGTATACGATGGTGGAAGCTACGTTGATGGCGTTGCATACTGCTTTTGGCTTGGATTATTATCGGACGCATCCGAAGGATGAAGGTGGAAAAGTCCATGACAATCCTCATGCCTTTCGCTTCCACAAACTTGTGCACATTGCTTCCACGACATACCCACTTGCCTCAAATACCGAAATTCGTGATACTTTGGTCTCGTATCCGCTGGATGCGAATTTTCTCCACATCATATTGAGGCCCAACAATCCCACTCCGAGTGTATGGAATTACTTTGTGGAGTGCGACGATGCACTGCATAGAATTTATCGTCTTCCTGCGTTAAATTTCGATAGAGGGAACGGGGTAGACATTTATACCTCGTCTCAGTGGTTCATCATCTCGAGGGATTTTGCTTGGTACCTGGCTGCTCCTCCAAAAGGGAGCTTCGTTGAATACTATTTGAAGTACATCAAGCATGTGGTCGTCGCCGACGAAGCATTCTTTGGCACAGTGCTACGCAACACTCCGTTCTGCTCAACTCTCCACAATGATAACTTTTTGCACATTCAGTTCGATCGATGGGAAAATGAAGCAGAGGGAGAAAGAGATCAAAGAAAATGTCTGTTCAAGAATAGAGATCATTGTGGTAGAAGCCCCACGACAATGACCTTAGACTATTTGCCTGTACTGGAGTTAAGTGGTGACTTGTTTGCCAGAAAGTTTGATGACTACGTGGAGCCTACAATTAAAGATTTTATTGACAAAAAGAGAGAAAAAGATGAGTTGCGATTCAAACGAGAACAGGAACTCGTGAAAGAGATTGAATTCAACAAGACCAAAGGATTGGAAGTAAAGAGTGCACCCTTGGAGGAATGGGAGTTTCAAGGAGAGGGTGTTTTGATTGTAGCGAAGGAGACAGTGCATGATCCTGTTCCGTTGTGCATGGGTCTCGGGCGCAGTAATAACAACGTGAGATTATTTCTGGCTGTTTAGATGATTGCGCTCGGCAGAAACCTCATCCAATTCCATTGATTTTTTCGAATAGGTTCTATTACGCCCATGCTTTCATAGCGACGTACCAGGCACTCTTGCAGAAAACTGGGAAACTGGTGCTGTCATCATTGAAGAAATCGACGGGTACAATAGATGGGACATTGGACCTTGCAGTTCTGACGGAGAGTTGAAACGCAAGTGAGTTGAAGATTGTCACGTTCACAATGTTTTTGATGCTTACTACTTCTCAAAGTCGTCCATAAACTGTCTCCCGATTGTTTTCAGTGCCACTGGAGAGCTTGACATGATACCGGGTGGTTACTCTGCCATGGGGCCCCAATGCCTTCTCAAATTAGGGGATGGAGCCCGTGCGGGAAGATGCCTTGATGTCCAATCAGAGAAAACGTTACCCGGTGGTCTTCTCAATGTCTACCCTTGTTCTACAAAGTGGCATCAAATATTTGCATTTGGAAATGGCACGCTTGCTCCTAGAGGCGCAATTCATGCCACTCTGCCACCACATATTGTAAAGCAACATGAGCATAAAAAGGAGCCAGTATCGGCTCACTTGTGCTTGGGGGTACAAGGTAGAGGGGATGCAAACGAGACCTTGTGGGAGAAAGCGGGAGATAAAAAGGAGGATGCAGAGGAAGATGAAGAACTAGATCCATGGGAACATCCAGACGCTGCTGTCAGTTCCAACGGCAGGAAATTGTTGCAGCTGTGGAACGGACAGCAAATAAGAACAACTCCTTGTTCCAACGAGGGTGCAGTTATTGAATTCTTTTTCGTGCCTTTTATTGTAGAAGAAATCGAAGAAACAGAATCGGCAGTGGATGCCAATTCATCAGCGACAAATCCTCCAGAACTGACAGCGACAGATGAAGAGTTGTGATAGAGGAGAATTCATTAGGCTAGATAATTTAATGTAAAAGTTCGATTTAACAACAATTGTGTCCTCTCGAAACTGTCATACGCACGCCAATCTTTTATCAATATGGCGCATATCGCGAGAATTGAATGATGTTGGACGACTCCTTTACTTCATGAATGCATAACATAAATCTTCGTCAAATATCACTCATTTCAGCCTGTCCACTCAATTTCTGTGTGCTCATCAAAAAATTTACAATTCCTTCACTCCGTTTAGTACATCAGTAAGATGCGAAGGACTCACAGCATCCTCCCCATAAAACACATCACACATTGCCCTCGTAAACACCACACTCTTAATCTGACCAAGTCCACCTACCGCATTTTTATACAAGAGGGTATCTCCACGAATTGTCATTTCGATTTCGGCTCCCTGAATCAAGTCCACTGGTGGATTTAGTTTTCTGAAATCGGCAAGAGATTCCAGATCTTGGCCTTTCATGCGGGGTTCGAGGGATTCAATGATTGCGTTGGTGTATTTATCGATGGAGAGGTTGCGGTTCATAACAATACGGATGGTCTGTGGTTTCAAGACGAGTTTTGTTGACTGTCAGCGAGTAGAATTCAAGTTACCTTTTTCTAGAGGCAAGCGCCGATCCACGTGTTCGATACAAATTCCGATCATAATAGAACGTGAAAATAGAAGCAAGAAAAACAAGAACTCACTCTAGGATATGTGGGGTCTAACAACGCCCTCTTCACTTCCTTTTCTCCCTGACTTTTGACCATACTCATGGCCAATGGATCAAAATAGGTTCCAACGGCATACACCTACAAAATAATACCATTATTTCAAAGTACAAAATGAGTAATAAGTTTATAATATCCCCTTCTATTGAATGTACTGCGAAAGTGATCATGTTCCATAACAAGCGATCAAGATTAAAATCACCTTTCAATAATTAAAAATCTCCAAAACTAACCTTGACAAACCCCCACTTGATACGTACACCGCACCCCGCCAACGTCATTCCATTACACAACCTCGGAAATAAAATTCCCGTGGCCGGCTCTGTCTTGGGCGAGAGCATCACCGCCTCGCCCCCCAATGAAATGGGGGCGGAGCATTGTGCAGCAGCAGCATTCAGGCTGTATGCTGTGGCTGATGCGGCAGTGATGGCAGCCACCGTGAAGGCGAGAGTGCGATGCGACGAAGGGATTGAATGCAGTGTCGCGATACGTCGGGTGGTTAGGCGGAGGAAGCGTGTTGGCTGTGTAAGAAGACGGGAGGAGAGCATCATGATGCGGCGTTATTGGTCGAGGAGAGTAGAGAATGATTGGTTTCATGTGCAGCCAGCTTGCAGGAGCTTCCAACAAGCTGACAACATCGTATGGTACGGTATGGTATACCATGCCATATCTTAACGTATGGTACACTTTCCTACTACTTTACTGATGTCAATGATGATACGCCCCAGGAAGATCCACGAAAGAAAGATTACACCATGACTTTTTTAAAACAGAGAAAAGAATTATATTTAAGGTACACAGTCGGCTACAGTATGAGCTTTTAGACCGTTGGCCACCATCAGGGCTATATATGCGGGCTAAAACTTCGTTTAGCCCGTCACTTGTTTCCAAGTTTTGGAATTCAATAGTAAGGCAGCTTGTTAGGCCCTGTCCATGCAAAAAACAGACTTTCAGACTTTCAAAGTCAGATGTTACAAACTTTCTGTTGTGTTGTGCGAAGGGGTCGGTCTGATTTTACACTTTCAGTCCAGGTCAGAGTATATCGTGGTTTAAGAGATTGCCATCAGCAAGAACTGAGAATTTTACTTAGAGAGTGGTACAGATAAAAGTTTCTCAAAATTGAGAAAGATACCTTTCTCACATAAAATTCCATCATTTTGTCAATGGCACTCATGGAGAATGGAGAAATTCACCCAGAGAATGCACGGAGAATACAAACTGGCCAAAAATAGGGAAACACAGACAAAAACAAACACACAAAACCACAGAATGGGAAAATATCGCCCATCTAGACTAGGATTATAAACCTGATAACAAAACCCTGTGACATAAGCTGAATCTTAGGAAAAAGAGTTGTAGAGTAAGAAGTATTTTGTGATGATAAGAAATCAAAATTATAAGTTATTTTTACTGATTTAAACTGAGGACTGTAGAATTTCAGTCCTCATGCTTTTATCATGAAAAACACAAATCAGCATGTATGTTTTCTGTAGAAACTGGTATGTTTTGTGTTAAA
>JALLPD010002056.1:0-10805 GCA_036940065.1 Cyclotella cf. meneghiniana | reverse complement strand
CACACAAAAATAAAACCTCCTGAGGAAAAAAGGTGACCTCTGGTAGGAAAATAAATATGGTGTGCATGTGACAAAATGCAAGTCACATGGAGAGAGGGGATGTGTCTATTAATGAGGTAATCACTTAAATCAAAGTAAGGTGTAACTCTCCTGATGTTCAATTGTTCTGATTTGGTTTTGCGCTGAACCTTTATGGTACCATTTGTATGAACTGATGTGATTATCCAAGGATTACTTTTATAACAGCTTTCAGATTTGCAGAGTATATCATCCTTTTGCAGCAGTACTTTATCGCCAGGTTGATAGTCCTAGTCTACTTTGGCATTTTTTCCCCTTGCTGTGTTTCTGTCCGTTTATTTTTGTCTATAGTCCCCTATTTTCTTTCAGTCAGCTTTGAAGGGAACATCAAACAACATGTCACTTCCGAAAATTGCTGCCCCTGGTAAGTTTGTAGTACTGTGTAAAGGTAGAGCAAACAGCCCATGTGGTATTTGTGAGAAAGCCTGCTATATCACTCTTGCTGACTGTGTTGGCCATATCTAGTTCACCTGTGCAGAGCATCACCATGACTGTTTGATGCACTTGCTTGAGTATGGTGTTTGCTTGTGGGTTCTTGACACTGGCTGGCTTATGCTTCAGATTATATGATTCACAGAGTGTCTTGAAGTGAAGTTTGAACTCTCTGCCATTGTTGTAGATAATTTATTGACTATGTGGGTAATGGCTATACCGGGTCTTGTTTGCTAGTCTGCCTACTGCCGCTGACATCTTGTCAAAGTAGGGTTGTTCTTGAATTATTATTATTAATTAATTTGCTGTCATTTATCTTCAAACAAGACTTTTTAGACTTATTATTTGTGCTATTGATATTGAGTGTATCGCGGAAATTTCATTTTTGAACTATGGGTAGCTTTACTTGGACTGGGGTAATTGTAATTTTTAATGAACTATTTAGTTTATGTTTCTTACATGTATTTATTTCCCCAGTGCTATCCAATCTGTCCCTCCAGGTACTGTCATTGGAGATGCTATTGCTGTCTGAATTGCAGGTGCAGTGTTTCTTATTCTTGTGCCTGTGTTTGCGTAGAGCCTTCTTGATCTCTGTGTGCACTACATGCACAAAATTTGCACCTTCCGGCCCATTTTTATTGGACTGAGGCTTACCTGCACCCCCACGATTTTTGATTGGAGTGACATCCTTATTAAAACGGTGACAGTTGCACGTGTTGTGGCTTTTGAATGGCCCCCATGCTTCTTGCATAAAACACAATGCTTGTCAGTCCATCCCACCTTCTTGGGCTTCTTTGAGATCAGGGAGTCAATTGATTCCATCTTGCACTTCCCCTCAGCCCCTTTCAACTTGTTTGCGTTTTGGGACTTGTAGTCCAAATTGGTGTTGTTCTCAATGTTCTCTAGTATGAGAAACAGGGCCCTAATACTGAACAGAGTAGTATTCTCAGTCAAGTCGTACTGAGTCTGCCACCTGATTGGACACATATGCAGTAAGTGAGTTGCGAGATCAGCGTTATCCAATGGCAATACCTCCTTGGTTGCCTGATTCACCTTCAGGCTGTAGTACAAGCAAGGCAGTGTCTTGACGTAGCTGTTGAGCTGCTCTACCAGGACAAAAAAGTGACATTTTGATACCCAATTGGGCTTCTTCAATCTATTTGTAATGAAGTACTTGATGGTCTGTCCTGCATTAAAAAACATCACAGTTTGAAGATGAAACTTCACACACCAGCAGAAATAAGACCAACTTTTGGTGAGAGTCTTTATGTGAGGGATTCCGAAGACATCCTCCCAAGGCACTTGCATCATTTAGACCTTTATGATTTTCTCCCGAGGTTGCCTGGCCTTGTCAGAGAGAAGGCCACCGTAGAGTTCAAATGGTTTTGCTCCTGCCATTGCAACAGCTAGCTTTGCTTCCTTGACCTTCTTGGCAGCCTCCTTGTGTGCTTTCTTAGCAGCGGCTATGGTAGATGCATCGGCAATGACATCAGGAGCCAAGGTATCAGCTTTCTCCTTCTGTTCCTTAGCCTTCTTCCTGGCCTCCGGAGCCGGAGTCTCCTCCTTTTCCTTTGGTTCTTTTGCCTTCTGTGTGGCATTGGTGTACTCCACCTTTGCGACATCTAGCTCGCAATAAGCAGCCTCTAACACCAGCACAACATCGGCTTCTTTGGTTTCAAGACCAAGCTGCTTGCATACATGCACAGCAGTATGGACGTGCGATAAAAACTACTCAGGAGTCCTCGACGCCTGACTTGACACCTTGAGCTCATTTCCGGTGTTGGGAAGAGTCAGGTTGAATTACGTGGTCTTTTTTATTTTCTCAAGGACATCTTGTACTGGATCTTGCTCGGGAATGTAACTTATAGGGGAATTTTTTCTGCCCACTCCACACTCACACTCAACCACCTTAAGCCCTTTGGAAATGGATTCTGTTGAAGGCATTTTGCAAAGAGCTTCTTCTAGTTTAGTCCCAATAAAAAGGTTCTTGAACAAACATTTTGGCAACATGACAAAAAATATTCTTGGCATGATGATGTGCAGCAATATGCATACTCTGTTAGAAAAAAATTTTGAGCATTGGTCTATCAGTTGACTGAGAATGGTGTCTGTGCATCCATAGGAGAGATCAAGAAAAAAATGTGCAGTGGTGCAAGAGGGGAATTTCTTGAGTAAGCTATCATATGATAGTGACCTAAGCCAAATGGTAGTAGAAAAGTCATTGTGGGTAAAGAAGTAAAGAAATGGCTTCTTGTGGAATGGAACTTGAAAATTATGAACATATTTCTACTGATTCAAAATGAGGATTGCCGTTTGGTGATCCTCATGCTTTTATCATGTAAACTGCATGATAATCAAAGTTGCTTGCAGTTGAGTGCAAGCTCTCACAGAGGTTGGCTGCAAGTTATATCAGTTATCAGTTGCAAGACTGAATACATATCTCAACTGTTGCAAACTGATGGTAAAAGTTTTTTTCAGAAGGTTTCTGATGGTTGTATATGAGTTTCTGGAAGGACATACTGAGTAAGTATGTATCTGGAATATTATATTTCTCAGAAGGTTATCAGCAGTTATTTTGAATACTTCCCCTGTATTGTACAAAGGGAGGGGAGGACAGTGCTTGTGTCCTCTTCATGGGCCCAGCACTGACTGAAAGTCCCAGAGAGCATCCTTGGCTCATGTCACACAATTGTATGGGAATGCTGTCTATGACTGTTTTGACTTCATCTGGTGAAGTTGGAAGTTTTTTTGAAAATTCCAAATCTAGTGATTTCTTGCAGTTGGATGCCTATTCTCCAAAATGTGGGCAGTATTCATACTAACAACATGAACTTTTCTTCTTCAAATTAAGGTTCTTTCATCAGATGAAGTAACGGGGCTCCACATAGTTGACCAAGGCTGCAAATTACTTTAACATTTACTGTCACCAAAACCCCAAAAAATTACTGCCACAGTAATTAGCAGTAATTCCCCAAAATTACTGTAAATTCTTCAGTAATTTTCAGTAGGAGTCTCACCGTGTGACATCACATCATGTCACATCTTGGTAGGAGTACCACTTACTGCCTGGCAGTGACATTACTGTCATTTTTCGAAAAAATTACTTTTTTGTACTTTACTGTGTATATTTCTTCAAAATCTACTTTACAGCAGTCTTGAAGTCACAAAAAGTAATATATGGTGGCAGTTATATATCTCCCAGTGACTGCATTATGAAATCACCTCATTTTGTAACCTGAAGCAGTTTTGTCCGTTATGTGTTAGTTTGGTGTCTAAACTGACACCTTTTTGAAGAAAAGGTATCGATTGCATTTCAAACTGACATGTCATCTCGTATGACAAAACCGCAATTTTGCAATACAAAATGATAAACCAAAAAGTCATTTCATATGACGAAACCACAATTTCGTAATACAAAGTGATCAGAAAAGTTATAGAGAAAAAAGAAAACACATACATTTTACTGGTAAACCGGTTTTGTAATCCAAAATGGCATGTCAAATTTGCATGGAAAAAAGAATTGAACTGCAGACCATAGTTTCAACAATTTGATCTCAAACCTCTGAGCCTTTCAGCATAACTAGTTAAAGATTCTTTACAATTATACTATGTAAAAAAAAAATTTGTCTCTTACTTTTAAAGTTATCCGTTTGCATTAGAGGTTATTTTGGATACCCTTTATGTTATATTCATGTATGGATGCTTTTCTGTTTTGTAATACCGAATCACTAGCTTTGGTGATTTCGTAATACAAAGTCACTGGGCTCCATATAACTGCCCCCTTATGATGTTTGTTGTAAGACTTGTAATTAACAAGACTATCACAGGGTATGGCATGGCATGTAGGAATCCATTGGTTATTGTTTAGACATTTTTAGTTGAAAATCAACTTTCCTGGCCTTCTCTGAACCACAACATGTGTTTTTGATGAGACGAGGTTAACATATCAAATAATATTGAAGTAGCAAGACAGGCAACTTGCTAAAAATATCTTCTTTTTAGCAAATAATTTTAGCAAGAGTCATCACTTCAGTCACGATGAAAGTAGCTGGGTTGTCACTTGTCATCAGTTGGGTTGTCCGGGCCGTCAGTTAATTCTTTAACTGACAACAAACTGGTCATCACAGGGTCGTAACTGACTACTCTGTTGGCTTTCACCGGGTCGTAACTGATGACTCTATTGGTTGTGACCAGGTCATAACTGATGACTTTGGTGGTGGTCATTGGGTCGTAACTGATGACTCTGTGGTCGTCACTGGGTTGTAACTGACAACTCTGGTGGTTGTCATGGGGTCGTCATGAGGTCGTAACATGTAGTCATTTTGTTCCAAAAAGGGTAGTCACTAGGTCGTAACTGACGACTCTGGTAGTCATCACAGGGTCGTAACTGACAACTCTGATGGTTGCCACTGGGTCGTAAATGACGACTCTGTTAGTTGTCAGTTGGTCGTAACTGACGACTCAAGTAGTTGTCACCGAGTCGTAACTGACGACTCTGTAGTCATGTGGTCAAAGCTTACGACATTTTGACAACTCACTGGTCGTCACTTGGGTCATGAGTTGTCACTTTCGTTGTCCGAGTCGTCACAATGTCATCAGTTTGAGTCGCACAAGTCGCCAGAATTTTTTGAGTCCTCACTTCGCCGAAATTTTATCGCCAAAATGTCCGATTTTTTTACTGTTGCCTGTCTTGCAGAATTATGACTGGAAGGTATGACATAGTACCGTACAGTACAACCCACCTTACATAACGACCGCAAAGATAACCAAGCCGCTAGATCCACCACAAGCATGCATCTGCGGACACATCATCTGCTCAGATTGCTGCTATGAACTATCAACAATCAAACCGTTGCAGGAATCATTAGTTATTAGATCATCATCATCCACCATTGGTCGCACATCGATCACTACCTTCCCACAACGCCGAGATATTCAAACCATGAACTCTTCCTTTCACAACACGAATCGCGGATATGACATTCCGCCGCCAACGGCGCCGCCGCCCAGACCCCATCTAGGAGATCTGGGTTCACTGTGTCCTCCGCCTCCGCCGCCTCCGACACCTAACACAAACGGAAGCCACTCTCAATTTCAACCGATGCCCTTCATGCGAATTCAATATCAACAGAGCGTGACAAGCTGTCACCAAAATTATGTTCCAACGACAGGCAGCTACCAAATGCAATACCAGTTTCCACAAAACTTCCAACAACCAACGCATCAAGCCTACCCGCAATACTCGAACTTTCTTAGCCCTCCTCCTCCTCCTCCGCCGCCGCCACCACCACTACAGCCGCCGCCATGGATCAGTGCAAAACACAGCATGCAAATAATGGACGAAAGACACTATGTTCGTCAAACGCACAAAAACAACACACACGACAGAAACACAATTGCAACCCCTAAAGGTGTTCAATCTGACAAAACAGAAGACGCAAAAGCCGTCAAGAAAATAAATCCTAAAATGGCAAAAAAGTATTCCGGAAGAGGACTGAAAACCATCACGATATCTGGACCTGGAATGCCCACTCAAAAGTTCAAAATCTGTGTAGGAAATCATCCAGATGATGTCAAGAAATGGATCGAGGAGCGTAGGAAACGTTTTCCTCGAGTAGGTGCTAATAGAAAAAGCGAGTATGGTAGTTCTGAGTATTCTACAAGTGGCCATACGAGCGCTGTGACTACCGAAAGAAAACGAGGCCGCGAGGAAGAATTTTGTGGTGTGAACGGTGTTCTGAAGAAACAATGTACTGAAAAATTGTCATCGGATGGCATCATCGAAGATGTTGCCACGGGCGGAGGCGTCCTGTCATCACTTTTGTCGGGATACGATACCTCTTCTTCACAAGAAGAAAGCGGGACCGCACATATTGAGCCTCACGGTCTATCCACAAAGGAAGAAGGCACATTGAACGCATCAAGCACCAATAAGTCGCGTGAAATGAAGTCAGCCACGTTTTTGAGTCAGAACATAGAAGCCGGATCAGCAACATTGAGCGCATCGCCTAAAGGACCAACTAGAATATGCAGATACTTCAAACGCGGAAACTGTCGCCACGGAAACTCCTGCAAGTTTCTCCACGCCAAGTCTGATGGCAATACCGCCGAGATGGATCGAGACTCAAAAAGGAAGGCACAAAGCGAGAAAGATAAAGCTAGCAGAAAATACGAATGCGAGCTGCAGGCTTTGGGACTCGCCACTCCCGGCCAAGCTCATCGGAATGGACACCAACGCGTGGGACAGTTTGTTAACAGTACAAGCCTTTTGAATAAACTGTTACAGCGAGATCGAGAGAGAGAACGGCGCCTGACGTTGCAGCTGCTGAGATATATTGTGGATTGCGACTACTTTCAGAGCGGCGCTAACGTGGTAGGACTTCTAGATGATGTGACATCGGATGATCACTTCGAGACGAACGGACAGCCGGTGACAGACAACAATGGGAATCCTGATTCCATCGATCCTGAGTCTATCGCCATTACTAAGGAGGAGGGCTGACAGGGGCATACAATCTATACGAAAAAAAAGGCACTTTGTTTCAACAGAATTACAAGCTAAATCTTATCTGGAATGATACGTAACATCTCATCAAACTCTCTTTGTGCCTCATCTATGCTTGACAATATCAGAATTTGTGCAGGTGCAGACGCGCCTAGCTCTCCTCTCAAACCTTGTCCAATGAGGACATCTACTTCACCCAAGTAACCTAGTAGCTCATTTATCGAATACTCAAAACGATACGCCCTCATATCAAGAGAAGTTGCCTTTTCACTGCCGATGATTGTACCATCATTGCTTTTACTTCGTTTCATTTGCAAATTCCTTTCTTTGTTCACGGCATCACCGAAACCCTTCGAAATAACCTTCCCGGCTGCACTAACCTTTGGTACAACCTCGAGTAAAACTAATCCACCTTGATTCAAATCACCCTTCAAAATCAAATCTTTGACTAAATTGAGTTTGACGCGTTGTTGCTGGACTTGATCAACAGCGGCCGAAAAGTTTGGAGGATATTCAATGGGAGGAACCTGATGATGGAAATGAACAACGAATGGCGGATTTCACATGAATCACTGAAGTATACAATTCAGAAACATCCGAACGAAAGGTCGATACACATGAACATGTTTACCCAATTCAGATCAGGAGCAAATTTCTTCAGTTGTTCCGGTGTATCAACATATGGTAATGCGGCATCGTCTAGTGGCATTTTGTATACACCGATACATTCTGAACGAATGTCCCCGGGTAGGCAAGCTGCCCGAGCTTCATTCGGATTCATTGACAAGATCAAACTGAGGATGGGAAGCGATGCTTGAAGAACGAATTTTCTTCTGTTTGTCGCTCTGAAATTTTCGCGATCACTTTCATTCGCGTTGCTTCTGTCGCTTTCAAGAGGTATGGCTCTTTGTAAGGCAAAATATATTGGGCTAGGATTCGATAGTTGAGCTCTCCGATTGTAAGAATGGCCCTTCGCTTGTGAGTCGACAAAGCATGCAGACGTGATGGAGGGAATTGCGACGAGGGAAACGAATAGCCCGAAGGTAGCGACAAATTGGCAACGAATGTTATACACCGAGCAGGACGTCGTTTTCAATGAACGATATGGCAACATGTAGACAGGGTTGAGGGTTGACAGCTGATAAACACGCGAAGAGAACTGCCATTAATTGGGGTATCCCGTGATTTCTAGGCAGTGATGGCTATGACGCTTGTATTTCAAATCGTTTCAGTTCTGTATTGTATGGTGCGTCTAGAGAGAGAGAGGCACTCTGGCTGCACTCTGGCAGTCGTTGATTGGGGATAAATGAAAAAATGATGCCCGGTTTGGGGGTCGGGGTGAAATACAAATCAGAGCCTCTCTCTCTTTATGCATAGAAAATAATAATTATTTCATTCTGTGGCTTCACTCTTCTCTCTCTTGAGGTAGGGTAAGTACAATATTGTACCAATTTTGGTGTGTGGTATTTACTTGACTGTATGGTACTCGCCCAGTCGCCCTGCTGATCAGGGCTCTGGGCTGCTCTGGGCTCGGCACGCATCATCGTTCATCCATCGTTCATCGCCATTATTTTAAGCTTATCTCAGTTTGGTAAGGAACGGACAAAGCTAATCTTTGTTCTCCTCCCAAACTTTCATAGTCATCCCATTTCGTGCTCGAGAAGCAGCGAAGCAACTCATCCGTCCTGTCGACGAATTCGCGAGACATCGAGGACCCGGAGCATGAACCAAACTACTTTTGCTGCACGAACAAGCCGACTTCCGATTATCATATCTCAATTCTGTGTGGCAAGTGTTCTAATCTCGAGATCGCCCTGCCATCGTTTTGGGGCATCGGCATTTTCATTTCCTACATCATCAAAAAGATCAATAACGACACCGCCTTTCACGACATTGTTGCAATCGCATCATTTGTCAAGGCGATCGACTCTCTACGCGAAGGAACGAGAGAATCTTGGTCTGGACGCCGAAGAAATCGCCATCGAACAAAATACTTATGAAGACAGACCAATCCATCAAGTCAATGGCAGCAACGAGGAAATAACGGAAAACGAAAAAACGCCTGGCTCCCTTCTCCAGTCCATATTTTTGGGCATCGAACCAACTCCCGATATTCTTGCAATTACGGCAATTTACTTCGTCGAAGGTGCACTCGGTCTCGCGCGATTGGCACAAACATTCCTTCTGAAAGAAGAGCTGCATTTGGGTCCCGCCGAATTATCTGCAATCACAGGCTTATTAGTATTGCCCTGGACAGTAAAACCATTGTATGGATTTCTGAGTGATGGTTTCCCTTTATTAGGTTATCGCAGGCGGAGTTACTTGATCTTGGCAGGTTTTGTTGGATTCGCTAGCTATGCTTTGTTGGCTTGGGGAATGGGCGGGACAGAGGGGGAATCTTCGAAGAGTATGATGCTTACAGTTACCATCGTACTTTTGATGCTTTCATCTGGATCAATCGCATTTTCGGATGTAGTTGCCGATGGAATTGTTGTTCAAAAGACCAGGGAGGCGAATGAACGGGGCGACGATCCTGCCATAGCAGGTGGGCTTCAGTCTTTGTGTTGGGGATCGGCGGCTGTGGGTGGATTGATCTCGGCATACTTTTCTGGGAGTTTATTGGAAACAATGAGTCCGAGACAAGTGTTTGGGATTGCAAGTTTTCTGCCCTTGTTGGTTGCGGGGATGAGCCTGTTGATTGAAGAAGTGCCAGTTGAAAGAAAGGCGGCATCAGGTTCATCGACAACCAACGGTTCGGCACTAGCGCACTTTATAGAAAGTGAGAGTATGGCATCCATAAAGCATCAAATATCTTCTCTCTGGGCTTCTTTGAGTCAACCCTCTATCTTCAAACCAGTTTTATTCATATTTCTGTGGCAAGCGACACCAACATCCGAAGGAGCCATGCTCTATTTCCTCACGAACGATATTGGTTTTGGCCCCGAATTTTTAGGCAGAGTAAGACTTGTCACGGCAGCATCAAGTTTATTTGGAGTTTGGCTGTATCAAAAGCTTCTACGCCGTGTGGCAATCAAGAATGTGCTGCTATGGACCTCAATTATAAGTGTCCCACTCGGACTCACTCAATTGTTGCTGATATCACACTACAATCGAGAACTTGGTATACCAGATGCTGCATTTGTTTTTGGGGATGATGTAGTCCTTTCCATACTTGGTGAGCTGGCGTTTCTCCCTACCTTGGTATTGGCAGCAAGACTGTGCCCCGCAGGAGTTGAAGCAGTATTGTTTGCCACATTAATGAGCATATACAATGGAGCATCAACGGTTGGAACTGAGTTAGGTGCTGGTCTAACTAAGTTACTGGGAGTGACAGAGACCGACTTTTCTAATTTGGCACTGCTTACAATCATTTGTAATCTATCATCATTGCTACCACTCATCTTCATTGGATGGTTAGATGGAGTTGGAGACGAGAGCCAAGAGGATATGGAAAATAATAATGATGACCAACAAACAACGACTACTTAATTGGCAAACTATCCCAAGGTCCAGGTGGAAAAACTTTGGGGTATGATACGTGTTACGTGTTATCTGCCTAAATAACTGACTTAATTCCTTTGTTTGAGAGCTCATATTATTCATAATGTTCTTGATTTCTTGTGCCAAATGACCAGAACATTATTGAGACTGATCAAAACATGACCTATGTTAATTTGACTATTTGAGTCATCTTTTGCTTCCCTTTTGATGATATTTTAGGCCATGTGTCCAGGCAGCCGATTTTGCATGCCCAAAGCAAAAAATGGGTTATGAGTATCTGCTTTTTGGG
>JALLPD010002055.1:0-10803 GCA_036940065.1 Cyclotella cf. meneghiniana | reverse complement strand
ACCTTTATGTCAAGCCAACCATGGCCTTCTTCTGGGTTGGCAGCTTCTGGTTTGGCGGCTTCATGTGCAGCAGCTTCATGTGCAGTGGCTTCCAGTTTGGAGGCTCCTGGTTTGGCGTCTTCCGGTTTGGCGTCTTCCAATTCCGTGGCTTTTAAGATTGGCTGTAATGGTTGATTGTTTTGGGATCGGTGGTCGCTGGTTCCATGTTTTTGCGGCAGATGGTGCGCTGGTGTCAGGTTTGGTGGGAGGTGGGTTTGACAGCAGTGGGTTTTGAAGCATTGTGATCGGTGGCATGGGTTTGGCAGCTGTCGGGTTTAAACAGCATCAGGTACACCATCCCAACGCTGCTGAACCCACCAGTGTCACCAAGACTGCAGAATGCAATGCAAGCCAAAGCCAATGTGGAGAAAGCCACGGGTCTGTACGGTGTCCTTGTCTGCAGATGCGACAATCTACCAATTCTAAGAATTAATTAAAATAATTACATTTTTTATTTTTCCTAGTTAATCAGTTAACTGTATTTATTTAAAACCAAATTTGTTTATATTCTAAAAGTTGAATGTGTTCTCCCATCACAGAGAGAAAACAGCCTTGATTTTGCCAATTGACGCTTCTTGGCAGATGCAACAATCTGCCAAAGCCGCACATGGTACACGCCAATAGTAGTGAGTTTCCGCAACCAAAATGGTACTTATCACACGTTTCCATTGTCAGTTGTGACAATACTGACGATCGGATCAACTCCTTCTGGTGGTGGGAGAGATGTAAAAATCAGTATTTTGAGTGTAAAAAAAAATACCACAAACAATAAGTAAGCCTACTAAAAATACATCAAGTGATGCGAGGTGATGTGTGGTGAATTAAGTCACTATCAGCCATAACTTTTGAATGAAGATGAACTATGGGGAGCCCAACATATGGGCAGATTGGTCTTGCAAAGGCAAATCTATTCAGGCTGCATTTAGCTGGAAAAGAGAGGTTTAGGGGCTTGAAAATGAAAATGTTTGCAAAATAGATGAGATTTTGTAGTGTGGCCTACACTACCCTGTTGCCTATACACCATAATATATACAGTATTGTGTTTGCTCCAGTAGCCTACTATGTTATTGTTATGGAGGCAACTTTGGGTGGGAAAATAAAAGCAATTTATTTGAATTTTTGCTTGCCTGTTCGCATGTGTCATCTTGGTTCATGCCAGATGCATTTCAAATTTTCCAGATCATCTAAGATAGGCCTTTCGCAATGCATAGTACGTCTGTCGGTCACCCATCAAAAATGAATGAAGATACCATTTTTCATGATATCGACCAATGCACATCAATCAAAAGCTATTTTTATTAGCTTTCTTTTGGTGTATATGTCATTCTTGCTCTTCAGGTTGTTTGGGTTTTGCAGTCTCTTTAAGTTAGAGATTGATACAAAAAAATAAACTGATTGCAGTACAAAACTGGTATGTTCTTACATAATATACTAAAAATGTATGATCTGGCAGAAAAATGTCTTTTGCGATTTACTCGGAATGTTTGTTTGGTCTCTCTGTCATTAACTCTAATGAGGTAACTTTTCTATACTATACATATCTAAAGGCTCAGTCTTATCTGTTCTCCCTTGAGGTCACCTTTAGACACACAAGAAACCTTGAGTCCTAGGTCATACCTATGACTGTGCAGTGATCAATTGATACCCCCTCTGTCATCATGCAAACAAACAGGGAGAATGCCATGTAGACCTAAAAACACTTGAGGGACAAGAATTTCCAAGGGGTTTGCGGTCATTTCCAAGTAATTCACACCTCTTGGGGGTCACAAGAATTCTGTTTGGCTTGTAAAGGCTACAGTATGCTTCGTAGGGTCGAATGAGGCCCTAGAAGTATTTTTGTTGTATGTATTGCCTACATGTGGTATGTATTAATGTACTCTGTGGTGTCAATGCATCTGCATGTGATCATGGCTATGGACTATTTTTAAGTCGATTTGTGGTTTTAGGTCTAAAAATAGACTATGCACTTATTGCTCAGTGGGTCCTCATCTTATGAGGTACTACTTTAAGCTAAGTACTGAGTACTGCTTCTAAGTTTATGTGCCACTGCGGGAATTTACACATCACGAGTGGACTTTTTTATCTAGCATGTGCACTATATACAACATATGGACTCTACCACATTGAGCAGAGTATACCCACATGACTGGGACTACATTCCAGGGCAATATTTTTTCTGACTCATGTAAAAAACATGTGTCCGCCTGCGAGTAGAACTCACTTCAGCTGGCTAAGTGTACAAATTATTGTGCAGCAGTAGCTAACACTACTCTTGGTGTCAAGCAGCACAATGTTGCACCATACATAACTCACCAAGGGTATCACGGATGGCTTTGGGTGACAAATGGAAAACAAATGGACAAACCAACCATTGACAGGCATACTGACAATGGAGAGATGATGGAATGGAAGACAATGAACAGATGAACCGAATAAGGTTGCTCGAAGGCTATCAATTGATAGTGACCTAAGCTGTACCGTCAAAGAAACAACAACTTCTAACAAATCCTCACCTACAGCCAAAGAAACCACCCAAAAATATGGTCTTGAAGCCAGCTTCTTCAAATCTCTTCGATCCCATGACAGTGAATCGGCAAAATCCCTCCTCGCCAAATATGGCATAGCTTACCTTGTTGCTATTCTATCCTTTGCGCTTTGCTATGATTGGTTGATTGGGGAGTCAATGTTGGCACCTTGTTGGCAAGGGTTGGCATCAATGGGTGAGATGCCGGCAAACAAGCGGTCACATTTGCCATTGCATATGCAGCGCATAAGGCAGCAAGCCCTATTCGATTCCCACCCATGGTGCTTTTGACTCCAGGGTTGGTAAAGTTGATTGGGAAGGAGGTCAATGAGGGGGGTGAGAAGGATTAGGGTTGGATGTTAAAGGTTGATTTTAAGGCTAGGTGCTTGTGGAATTCATGTGAGATGGCAAAACAGTCAGAATCAGCGATGGATCTCGGAATGATGAAGCAAATAAAAAAACAGAAACTGTGTAGGATTAACACAGTCTTAGTACATCTGTACTAAGAACACAATGAGATGGTTGTGTAGGTTTCTACATGCTTCCAGGATGGCTCTAACATCATGTGTTGATAACATAAAGCATTTTGTCCCAAATGGTATTTCTGGGTGGTGAACCTATTCTTGGATTCTTGCCATTTTTTGGGAGTATCTTGTGTCTCCAAAAATTGAGGGTATCTTTAGGTCTACCCTAGAATACTACAATAGAGTAGATAATTGACCTATGTCAATATATGGAGTCAAATGGGAACAATCCATTTAGATGTCTTGAAGAATTGGTTGGGAACAATTAAGCTAATAACTATGAATATCAATATTGCATCTAATGCTAATTTTTTTCATTTAGATTGACACGTGTAATGAGAAAATTTTAACCCCATTTTACATGTAGATGGATTTGTGTGATGAAAATGTTGTCCCCTCATCTGTCTTTCTTCTTTGTGATCAATCATTGAACTAATTGGAGTGTCATTTATTCATTGCATGTACAACAGATTTGAGAGACTGCATTGTGGGTTTGGGAGAAACTCCACTGGAGTGTGTTTCCCTTTCGCTTGTCCACCCATCATGCTAATTTGCAACCAAATAATTTTAAAGTAAGGTTCGTTTCATATTAAATCTACATTTACAACCTTCATACAATGACTTTTCCACAGCAGAATTGCAAGCATTAGATAATGAATCGTTGGTCATGCTGAGTTTAGTGCTCTCTCCTCTACACAGCAACATGACAAATCAATAAGTTCAGTCTTAAGGGGGGCAGCACTGTTGAAAATATACAATTATGATAAGGAGGGCAACGGAGATGTGAAGAGTAGAAAATCAAAAAGCTACAAATGCCTGCATAATGATGTCATTCCCAACTTGAACATCCATATATCATGATGCCACAATTAAAGTTTTTATCAATTATATATCTACAAAAACAGAGCTGTTTTGGTGTTCTAAGTTAAAAATTCTTATTTTTGGTTACTGTCAAAAAAGTCTGGAATCAGAATATGTAAATCCCTTACCTAGGTACAATCTAGGTTATGTCATATTACTGCGACTCTTACTACTTGATGGGGACAGAAACATTACAAGGTTTCTTGGAGTAATTGGAATTCTGACAGTCATCTCTAAGAAACTTATTGCAATTTATAGTAATTACTGTTGACATGTTTACAAACAGCAATGTTACTTCAACAAGCAGTAATATTGGGGTAATATTCAAGTTATTTTCAAGTAATATTCAGTAGTATGCTAACAGTTATTGCAGTAAGTTAATTTCTGGCAACAATTATTAACAAGCTAGGCTGGAAAAAATTGAGTAATTCTATGAAACATGGATAAAAGTGAGATGCTTTGAGGAGTGAGGGAGGTCGGTGCCATTGAGAGGATAGTTTAATTGGAAAACTGCTGTGAAAAAAATTTTGAAATGGCAAGGGAAAAACTAATAACAAAATAAACTCTTCATAGCTGCCTCCTGTAGGCTATTCTTGAGGGGGGAACGGCAGCGGCGGGCTCTAATTTCCTTTGTGGATTGACAAAGAAAAGGTGATGAGTTATGAATTGTAACTTAATTGAAAAATGGTCAGAGAAAAAAACTAGGGAATGGAGTAGGAAAAACTAAAAAACAGAAACACACTTCCCAGTGCTGCATCCTGTAGGCAATTCTTGAGATGGGGGATGGCAGTCACGGGCTCTTATTCCCTCTTTTGTCTGAGTGAAAGGGCGCAGCCAAGGAAAGGTTAGAAATTTAACTTAAAATTGGTTAGCAAAAAACCTGCAGAACAGAGAGCAAAAAATAAAAAACAAAAAGAAACACACCAAAGCTGTCTCCTGTAGGCTATTCTCAGGGGGGGGTGTTGGTGGTGGGCTCTCGTTGAGGTTGTGGGAAAGTGTGTTCAAAAAAAATATATTTTGGTTGAGGGTAGCAATGAATCATGAATTAATATATGAAATGTGCATGACTGAACAGTCAAATACAAAGACCCATTCAGTGATCCAGAAAATAAATAGATTCATGAAAGTTGCAACAGCAGACAAAAACGTTTTACTACAAACCAATTTTATATCAAAATTTTAAAAGAAAACACAGTCTTCTGAGAACAAGTTTATATTATGAAATTCTTGTCATGAGCAGCTGGTAGAACATTATAGATTTGAAGCTTTTTATTAATGAGGGTAGTGTAAAAATATGCTATTTTTGAGAAATAGCCTATTTTCTAATCTCAACAATAGCTTATTTTGTGAAAATGGCTTATTTCTCAAAAAACATTATTTTTCAAAAACAGAAATCTCATACACGTAGGAATAGTAGCCCTTCATGTAGAACTTGAAAATTGGCTATATTTCAAAAATTGCTTATTTTTCAAAAATAGACAATATCTCAAAGATAGTCTTATTTATAAGACTATTTTTGAGGTAATGCCTATTTTCGAAAAAATAAGCTATTTTCGAGGGTTTTTATTTTGTATCATAATAGTTTTGTATAATTTGGTTGTGCATATACTGCACATGTTAACGTTGGTGTATTCTTTCTTGTGATGTGCTCTGATTTTCAACTGATGGCAAGATTTTCAAGAAATCTGGACATTTTCAAAAATCAAAGTGTTTTCAAGTTTGAAAATAACATCATTTTTTCATATAATGTATCTCTTGCAAAATAATTCTGACCAACATTATTCTATTCCAACTCTCATCTATTAACAGCATCAGAGACCACTGACTAACACTTAAATCATTAAATATTTTCATGACCACCATTACAGTATTGTTTATTTTGTATTTTCCCTCAACCTCATTCCCTTTGTGGACTGACAAAGAGTGAGGGCGACCATTCCAGGTAGCAATGTAATTGAAAAATGGTCAGTGATAAAAATAGGGAATGGATAGGACAACAATAAAAACAGAAAACACTTACCATTGCTGCTTCCTGTAGGCTATTCTTGAGAGGGGGTGGCAACCACTGGCTTTTATTCCCTGTCTGGGCCAAGTGAGAGAGGGCAGCACCACGGACAGGGTAGAAATTACATTGAAAAAAGGTCAATGAAAGAACTCTGGATTGGAGAGCAAAAATAAAAAAACAAAAAGAAACTTACCATTGCTCCCCCCTGCAGGCAGTGCTTGAGGGGGTGATGGTGATGGCAGGCTCTTATCTCTTTGTGGACTGACAGAGAGAGGGCAACAAGTTATGGGTAGCAATTTAATTGAAAAAAGGTCAATGAGAAAGCTCATGAATGTAGTCAACAAAAATGAAAAAACAAAACCAAACTCACCATATTGATGTATTGTGTAGAAAATGTGATTTGGCCATGGCATTCATTTTTGCCAGACACAGGCACATATGGATACTTGGTCTCAGTGGATACTAATTAGGAAGTTACTGTAAACCTTCAAATTTACTCACACTAATTCTGATGTCACATCTTTGATCTAAATACATGGCTACCACTCTAACTACTATGTAGAAAAATGGAATGTCGGAGCATGGTTCTGGTCTGATGGCCAGTGATATCTATCAGAAGATAGAATTCCATGGAATTCTGATCAGAATTTGTAACTTTGTTGGTGTTATCACACAGTTATCCCCACTTCTGCCAATGTGATTAAGAGTGCATTCACCTGCACACCCTCAATTCCATGGCAAGTCATCTGCACAAATGGCGACATTTTGACAGTTCCATCACCTCAAAGAGAAAGAAACTTTTGAAAATTCACAAGATTAGTATGGAGGGCAATTGAGATATGCTGGTCAGAAAATTCAAACAGCTACAAAGATGGGCATTGTCATGTCCTTCCCATTTTGATACTGTTGTTGCTCATCAAATCACTGAGCCTGTTGCCTTTGCACCCATAGAACCTATTACTTGTACCCATGAAAGCCAATGCACTAAAACCCAATTCCCAAAAAACTGAACCAGAAAAATTATAGCACTGGACCTGGCACTGTAAAACCTGATATGAATGAACCCAGCCCCATTGAACATGACTCAATCTCTTACTGATTCTCACAACTCCAAATTCTACTCCATGTTGCCATAATGACAAGCTAGTTGTGCAACATGAGCCAAGGATGCTCTCAGGGATTCCTGCCCATAATGTGCCCAATGGCAGGGCATAAATATACCCAAAAATCAATTTCTTACCACTGAGGGAAGAATCCCACCAAACTTTGACAAGACCCTTTGGCAAGACCATGGTGTCTTGCAAGACCCTTAGACAAGATCAAAGGTACAACATGATCAGGTGAAGAAAGACCCTGATTGATTTACCAGAATCCAACTGGGTACCAGTAAACCAAAGATTATCAATTATCATGTAAATTACTGATAAAAATGAGAGGACTGGCATTCTGTAGTCCTCAGTTTCAAGCATTGCAATAGCTCATATAATTTTAAGTTCCAATCATCAAGCAAGTACTTGTTTACTCTTCCTTATCATTAATTACGTGTTTTCTCTTCCTTATCTACAACAACTTTTTCCCTAAGATTCGGGTTAGGTCACTATTGTATGGTAGCCAACCCCAAATTTTTCCTTCTTGCACCACCTCACATTTCAAGCTTCTCCCACTGACACACAGTCATTGTTTCTTGGTCAACCAACAGACCATTGCTTCAAATTTTTACTCCAACAGAGTACTATGATCACTGCGTGTTGTTGCACCAACACTTTGCTTCTCAGGTCTCCAAGAAATTCCTACAAAAAGCTACTTTTTGGATCTGATCTAAGAGAGGCCCTCCAAAGAATGTCTTCCAGAAAATTGATTACCAAACAAGGTGGGAGAGTGTGAGCGGCTACATTCCCAAGCAATATCCCATGCAGGTTGCCCTTGAGAAAGCAAAAAAGGCCACCTACTTCAAGCTGACTCTCCCAACATACCGGGACTGAGCTCAAGGTGGCAATCTGGGCATGTGGGACTCCTGAGCAGTGTTTACTGCATGTATGCATCATGCATCACCGCACATGTGTGCAAGCAGATTGGGTTTGACACAAATTACGCCAATGTTGTGATGGTGCTAGAAGCAGCATATTGCAAGCTAGATGCCGCAAAGACTGAGCATGCTCAGCTGGCAAAAGCCACAAAAAAGAAGGCAAAAGATCAGAAGGCAAAGGGTGCAAATTTGGATCCTGACATCAATGCCACATCATCTCCCCTAGTAGCTGCCAAGACAGCATGCAAAGAAGCGGCCATGGAAGTTGATGATGCAGAGCTCACTGTCATGACAGCAGGAGCAAAGCCGTTTGAATTATATGGCAATCTGCTCTCTGACATGGCCAGACTACCTTGGGAGATGGTGATCAAAGCATAAGTGATGAAAATTCTTTGGGAGGATGTCTTCAGAATCCTACACACTGAGACTCCCACCAAAACTTGGGATTCCTTCCACAATTGTGTCATGTTCCACCTTCAAATTGTGTTTTGATTTGATGTGGGAGAGGCTCTCAAGTATTGTATCACCAACAGGTTGAAGAAGCCCAACTGGGTCTCAATACATCAGTTTTTCATCCAAGTAGAACAGCTTAACAGCTACCTCAAGACACTCCCATGCCTGAACCACAGCCGGAAGGCCAATCTAGTGACTACAAAGGTATTGACCTTGGATGATGCCAAACTTGCAACACACTTTTTGCGCATGTGTCCAGCCAAGTGGCAGACCCAGTACAACTTGATGGAGAATACCACTCACATCAGTACTAGAGCCCTACTACTTGTACTCAAGAACATCAAGAATATTGCAGAAGTGGACTACAAGGCCCAGATCTCTACCAAGATGTAAGGGGCCAAAGGAAAGTGCAAAATAGAGTCGCAAGAAAGCCAAGAAGATGGGCTGGACTGACAAGCATTGCATTCACTGCAAGAAGCATGGGGGGCTGTCCAAGAGCCACAATACATGTGACTGTCATTGTTTTAATAAAGACAGCACTCCGATCAAGAATCATGGCGGTGCAGGATAGCCCAAATCCAAAGAAAGGAAGCACAAAGGCATGAACTTTGCAAGCTCTGCGCAAGCATGCACACAAAAGTAAGAAGCATTGCTGAAACCACTCAGATTGTGATAGTGGCTCCAATGACAGCTCCTGAAGGGATGGGTCTGATAGCATTGCGGAATTTAATGTACGTAAGAAACATAAAATAAACAATTTTTTTATGTTATACTACCCCAGCCCAAGTAAAGCTATCCCAAATTCCAAAATCAAATGAAATGATAAAGCTGACATTGATACTATGAATAAAAATAATTCAAAGAAATATTGTATTCAGAAAAAACTCCAAATAAATTAAATCTAAGAATTCGAAGAAAACGAAGTAAAAAATCAAAAATATTATTCAAAAAGAATTCATTCTAAATTCACAGACATCACTGAGGACACCAAGAGTTAAGACAATAATAAAATTGTTGAAGAAACCTCAAAAACAACAAAAATGACCATGTTGATAAACACACCAAGAATTATCTAGGTTTCACGGCACTGATAGCCATCATAGAACCAGCAACTGAAAATCAATCCTTCAGAAGGAACAAGCAATGCATGAATGGTCACCCCACTAACAAAATAAAAGTCCTATTGGACTCAAGGTCTGATAGAGAACTTTTCTTTGTACAAAAAAGACAAGACAAACCCTTTCAATTCCTGACAAGGCAGGTGCCAAAATATTGGCATACATCAAATGGGAGTTGCCAAACCAATGGAAGGGCTAACATTACGGTAAAATTCTTTGACTACTCAGCAAGCAAGGAGAATTTTATACAACTTGATGTCGTGGAGTACAAGAACCCAATGGACAAACCAAGTTTTGACCACATTCTTGGCAGTAGCACCATGACAGAGTTAGGAATTGTCTTTGACTTTTGGACAAAAGAAATAACACTAGACAAAATCTAACTTCCAATTAGAGACATCAATAAGCTAAAAACACGTGCTCAAATTGAGAAGTCTTGGACTATAAATAACAGCATCTATCAAGACATCCAAAGTAGCTCAGAGTACAATTGATGCCACTACGCACCTCATACAAATCCTTGATGCCAAGTATGAAAAGGTGGATCTCAGGGCAATCGTGGAGCATGATTGCAAGTATCTCAATGCCCCAAATCAATCATCGCTACTGGAGCTCCTACAAAACTTTAAGGAGCTGTTTGATGGGACACTAGGTGACTGAGTTGCAAGCTGGTCTCCCTCCAATTGAAGGAAGGAGCACAGCCATACCATGGCTGGACTTTTCCAATAGACAAAAGCACTTGGAAGTTATCAAAAATGAAATTCAAAGACTATGTGACTTAGGAGTATCACAATGGCAACCTGACTCTGAATGGGCTTTGCCTATATTTATAATACCAACAAGGAAAACAAATTGAGGATTGTCAGTGATTTTAGGGAACTTAATAAATGGATACCGAGAAAACTGTTTCCAATACCCAACATCAGCACAGTTGTACAAGAATTGGAAGTCTACACATATGACACAGCCCTTGATCTCGACATTGGCTACTGCACCATTAGATTGGTTCCAGATGAATCCAAAATGTGCACCATTATCCTGCCTTGGGATAAGTACTCTTATCTGCAACAACCAATGGGTGTTGCATGTTCTCCGGACATCATCCAAGGTAAGATGTCTGAGCTAATGGCAACCATTGAGTTTGTGAGAGCTTATCAGCACTGCTAACATTTTGTTCATTATTTTGTTCATAACAGCACCGTTATAAACTTTCTTATAAACATTACCTCTAAATGTTAAAAAAAATTCGAAGA
>JALLPD010002054.1:0-10839 GCA_036940065.1 Cyclotella cf. meneghiniana | reverse complement strand
GTATTAAATACCGCGTCCAGTCATTATGCGCAATTCTTGGCAAATAATACATCAAAGTGTCTTCTGTTTCAGAAAGTCTCTTGGGTGGAGGACATACGATAATTTTCCTGCACGGGTATGGTGGATGGTATGGTACCACCTAGAAAAAAGTAATGGGCATTAGAACAAAAATATGCATACTGTACAGATAGGGGGCATTATCATGTATTTAGGCAGTAACAATAGAGTGCCATTGCCAGTCTCTCTAGATCATTCTTCTCCACATCAGGGGCGTAACATATACAATTAAAATGCTTGGCATATAAAACAAATGCCTATGCATTATCTGCTAATATTAGGATGTAGTGATAAGTTCGATGAGGCAATTGGTAAAGGTCATTTTGTACATGGAAAAATAGGCCTCACATTGTCTTCTCGCATTAAGCATGCCATTTTGAGGCAAGATTGGACAGTTGTTTTGGCGTTTTCAAACGCGATTCCTTTGAACTAGTCATCCCTACAAATTCACATTCCTTTCTACCTACAGATTCATACTAAAAATCATCTTTCATGAGGCAACTGTTGTCGATATGGCTCGCGCGATCCAGTTGCGTCCAATAGCACATTTTACTGGACATATGTACTCACACCAGGAATTGGGTCACGCAATGCCACCGTAGTACCATACCTATGGTACCTTTACTATCATCACCTCGCTCTGTGAGAGGCTCATGCACTGCTGTGTTGCTATATTGTGTATTCAACAAAACATGGTTGCCACACACTATCACTTTTTCACAACATCACATCTCAATCCAGCACCAGGATCTACCAGGATGACACATCATTACAAGTCATAAAACTCATATTCCCTTGGTTCAATGTTTGCAACATGGCATATTCGAATCACCAGAAGCCACACACTGCTGTCCAAAGTCCGCCGCCACCACAGCGACGAACTCAATTCGAGCCGCCTTCGCCGCCACCAGCCTACATCCACANTTCTGACATCTGACAGGTACCTATTCTTTCTGACATCTTGGTGGGAGTAATACGTCCTTTCCAATTTGTTGCCGCATGCTGTTCCAACAATGTCTTCTTGGGCGCTCTGCAACTTGTCGGGAGCCATTGAAGTCTATCAACAAAGTAAGCCATCACGACGACAAGTGCAATGATGCCAGCATCATCGATGCTGTTTCCATCGATGGTACGGAGGTCTGCTCTGCAAACTTCATGGAGATGCTCAACAAGGCTGATACGACCATCAAAGATGCAGAGAACATGCTCAAACTGCTTGAGATGGCCAAGCACGAAATGAGTTCGAACATGATGAATGCGGAAGAATCAGATCGGCAAGGTGTTGATTCATCAGGACAAGAAGCTCTCGTTAGGGAGTTAGAAGATCGACACTCGTTTTCAAGTGATGTTCCTTGCACGTCATTATGCAATATCCAGCCACAGGCGTTTGAAGCTCTCAAGATGTTGTACGGCCAGGACTCATTTTATTTGGCGCAAGGTCGTGCGACGCGACCCAGAAAACCTTATTCACACGGTTCCCCGGTTGATACGATTGAAGATGCCCCACCCATTTCTGCTAAGCAATTGACTGATCTATTTGCAACGGAATCGAGTTCTATGGAAGGAATTGATCCCGGTTGCTTCGAGGAGTGCCCCAAGGCAAAGGAGTACTCTTCGTCTCCTCGCGATCTAGTTGTCCGGAATGGATCAAGGGAATTACTCGGCTATCGTGAAGTTGGCCGCGTCACGCCTCGACATGCTAGAGATTTGAAGATATTCCGGAGCGATTCGAATTTTCTAGCCGTCCGACTTGATAGACAGGCTGAAAGGAATAAGCCCCCACCTTGTCGTCATCTTGCGATCAGGTCGAAAAGTTGTGACATTGGCTATGACTCTTCGGAACTCTCGGATATCTCTCCGTCCTCACATTATCCCAGGAACATCATATCAACAAGGAATGCTAAGGCCAGCTCCAAACAATTCAAGCGGGCTTGTTCGGAAGGTGTGGGCAATGAACATAAACTGGTTCCTCCACCTCTTTTGCACCTGAACAAACATTCCATCCCTGTCCCTCATTTACTCGTTCCTTCAAACAAACCCTATTCCAAGAATGATAAATGTAACGATGGGGATAATACTTGTTTGCCTGGCTCGTATGCTGAAATTATGTGTCTGGCACGGCGTATGAGTAGCAACAGATCCCTGGGTGAACCAAGCGTCCTCAAGAGTCCCAATGATGAGCAGTATTGGAAAAGTCTTCGTGGACGATCAAAAATCAAGAAGCAAATGAGGGGAAAGGGCCTAAGTTCTAAAAAAAACGGGACTTGCCGTGATTCGTATGATAGCAGCGGAGAAATGACCGGAGCGGAAGCCAGTCACATCAGTCAAAACAGTAGGAAGAGCACAACTAAACGCCTAGTACCAAGTAGACACGGAAAAATAGAACGTGACAAGACGAATGAAGGACGGGTGCAAGGCAACTGTAAAACTCTTAATGTTAGGCGTCGAAGTCTTGATAGATTATACACACGCCGTCGTCATCAACAGTGGGAGGGAAATCAAAACCACACCTCGGCCCCGATTGTGAAGAATAAGAAATTTGGCATTGCAGGGCTTTTCCGAAAGAATAAGAATCGCCTTTCTAGCCTTAGCAGAGCAGGCACTGGATCTACGGATAATATTTCAGGTTCTCTCTCAACAGCAGATTCTAGGAGTACAAGAAGGTCTCGTCAGTCATGGGACGGCAGAAAGTCGTTTGAGTCTGGCCCTTCAAGGAAATCTACGAAATCATTGTTATTTTCCAAGAGACGACTTATGGATAGTAGCACCATTCTCTCGGCCGCTGCTGACATATTCCAACATCAATGCATCCAAGTCAATATTGACGAGCCCAATTTGTTTGATGACGAATTATCTTGTGATTCCAGCTTGTCTTGCTATTCAGAGGACACATCTGAATGCGAGCTTGACTAAATTCCCACCGCATTTAGTGATTGTGGTCACCCAGAGAGCATCATCAATTGTATTGGTGTTATTTTCAAAAGTAGAAAGGAATTATTAAGTTGTGTAGGAATAAAATTTAATGGGATGCTGAAGTTGATTAACCACCGTACACCCAAGATAGGCGACAATCCTGTACGTATTTTTTAAAGATAAAGATAGGCGTGGCTAACGGAGCCTTGACTCTTCTCACCATTATTAAAAAAAGAGTATGATGTTATAGTGTACCATCTTCGTCGCGCTCCTGGCAGTATCACATAGGGACTTGATTTTGGAGATTGTCTTGCCAGCCAGGGCAGATCAATTTCTGAGATACAATATTTGAGCTGTCACTTCACCAGACATATATACATTAATATGCCCCTCAATGACCTATTGATGTGATCGAAACAGTATGCCTAGAGAGAGAATGACAGTAATGCACACAACAAGTGTTTTATAGTAGATCATGCTAAATTAGTTTTTTTACATTGCCATCATACAATAACATCCACCACCTTGATCCACTCCCCAAGAAGCCTGGCGACACCATAATTGATTTTGCCTCGCAATAAAAATATCACAATGTAAACAATCTACACAATTAACATAGCAAACAGAAACTTGTCTCATTTTGTCAAGGCATGCCCTCCATGACAAAGCCCCACTGGGACATATATGATATGATGGAGCCTTCCCTGCTCTTCTTGCTTCAGACTTGAGATAAGGAGTTAAATCATCCCATACACTATCTCACAGCTCTGTTACGGTTGCTCAATAAAAAATGATCAGTTTTAAGGCAGTCATACATCTTGGATTACAGCAAAGTGCTTTACATAAACAGATGGATTTTTAGCGAGCCATGAAGTTCTTGTCAAAATGTTTAGCTTGATTGCTGTTAATTAATTTGAGAGCTGGCATGCCCTCATCTTTGCACCCTCCTGTAGAGGGTAGTCACCTGAATTACATTCATCTTTGGGATACTTCTATGATGAAGGCATTGGCTTGAGTATCCCATGATGGTAGCCTACAGTTATCCCAGTATCAACCTTCCTCCTCTTCATCAGTTCTTGTATTCTGGTGAACAGATATGACATCAATGCACACACAGTGGAGTCTATTTCCCTCAAGGTCAACAGAAGGGGCAGGACTGTATTGAACGCAATGTAAAAAATCTCCAAATGGGAGACTTCTTTAGCCCTATGGTACATGAAACATGTCGTACTATTTATTCTAAATGTCTTGTTTTAGGGGAGAGTGGCATAAAGATGATTTTTCTCATTACAGAGGTAGGAGTTATCTGGTATTTTACTTTCTCGTTTTTTGTGATCGGGGAAAAATCTGTTGGGAGGTGTAATCTTGTTCAGCAATCATCATAATCATACAATTACCCATAACTTTTATATATTAATCATACAAAACTTGCATGATTTTGCCTGATCCACAAAAAGTGTGCATGATGTAGTACAATAATCATTTTTAGTGATGAAAAAGAAAGATTATAATCACACAAATAATGTATGGTCTTTCATAATCCCCTGAGTGCCCCAATTCTTGACATTCTCAACCTTAAATTGCCGGTGTAAAGGTGACAGGCACATCAGATCCCTCCCATCTACATGTATGATTAAATTAATTAATTAACAAAATAATAAAATTGATTAAAATCATTTGTTTTATTAGTCAAATTGTCAAAGCAATCAATTTTATACATCAAACAAATTTAATTTATAACTCAAAATATCAATCCAACAATTCATTATTCAATAAATAAATCGAATGACTTCATTTATTAAATTTATTTAAGTAATTTAATTGATTAATGAATTAAAATAATTTACTTATGAGCTAATTAATTTATCAACTTGAAAATTCAAAAATTAATTTGCTTTATAAATAAATAAAACAATCAATTAGTAGGTATATTTTATTTAATCAATTGCTAAATAGATATTCTAACATAAATTCATGAATGATTTAATAAATTTAATCAATCTTTAATTTAATGTATTAATCAATTATTTTCCCCTCTGGTGCGTACTCACCATGAATCCAGCCCAGTGCAGTAAAATGATCTCCCATCCACCACAACCATAATTCTTCCATCTTCTACACCATTCCATCATTAAGATTGACACATGGTCATGGAGGGAGAGGGTAGGCTGTATTTTGCTGAACACCCACATTGAAGACACAAGCAGCTGTAATCAATGCCACACTTATCAGCAAGTGACAGTATCACCCATATTTACAATAACATGAGCAAGGGCTGTAACAAGGGCCCGTAAGCAAATGGTGAGATTCCCTTTTCTCTTTTTTTCCCAGCGTTTTCAGATCATCATTGAATTTTGTTGCGTGAAACTGTTTTGTTTCCATCATACTACCATGAATATAAGACCGTATAACCTAATTTCCTGATCACCTCTTTTGGTACCGGACAGACCGTCCAATATCAAAATCAGAATTCAGAAATAGTGCACACTGAAGTGTTTTCACCACAACACCGGCATAACACAGCACAGCAGCTTTCCACCACTTCCCCATTGCCCACACCTTCTCTACAAGCATCCAACAAGTCCCCATTGACGTGACATTTGAATCTTGACGTGCCACTTCAGCAAGGCGGGGCCGGCCATCCTGTTGTTTGCGGCAGCTGCAGACCTCGTGGAATGGGAAAGTCAGAATTCTCTCTGGCCTGGTGCCGCACACAACAGCCTGGACTGCCCGGATGACAGAGAGGAGATTCCAGACTTTCCCAGGCTGTGGCAGCCGTCCTTTGCAGGTGATGGAGCAAGAATGCAAAGAAGGATGCCAGCCTGACCGCATCAGATGAATTCGTCATCGCACTGCCCGCTTCCTGCCATCTGACGAATTCTGCATCGCAACACCCTTTGCCTATCATCTGCATTATCACTTGCCTTTTCTCCAGCAACAGCATCCACCATGACCGCTTGACTCAAAAGACAGTGCCATCCTGACATTGTAGGGCTTGTAAGGTTAGTATTGAAATTTTTACACATTATTTTTTATTCATTAATACATTCATCTACTTCTTTGATAGTTTCTGCTTCTGCTGAACCTTTTTCTTCTCTTCATTAATCTTTTTGCTGAACAGTTTTCTTCTTGCCTTCTCATCCTTGACTGCCGCTATCACCTCATTGCTAGGATGGATGTAAAGTTCATCTCCAAAGTCCTCAACTGCAACCACTTCTTTCACTTTGTCGCCAACTCAACCTGCTTAAAGATGTTGATTCCCTGTGCAATCAAGAGCTTTCAATAAAGTATGGTAAGCTTCAGTTATAATCTGTTTTCTGATGACCAATGCTTCTGTGAGACCCTTTCCTCCTGGTGGAAAGTCTGACCTCCTATAAAATCCTGTCGTAAATGCTTTCAACTTTGAAACAGTATGGCAAGGCACACTCTTGTGGATATCAACAAAGAGTTGATTTCCAATTCGATTCTGGGAGTAATCACAGCTAAAAATGTGATGTTCCCTGATGATTCCTTTTCCTTTGAATGTGTAGCCATGATAAAACAAATTGAGATAAGACTCCCAGTCATGGAAGTTGTTCTCTTCAGTGGGGATGATTGAGACAAAGGGAGAGCGGCTGAGGACACTCAACAATTGCTTCATGGTGTAGATGTTTTTGGAGCGGTAGTTGATTTTGAGGAGATTGAAGAGGCGATCTGCTGCATTTTTTGTGTGGCCAATGACTAGGAAATTGAAACTGACCCGTTTGAAATATCCAATCTCTGACAGCCAGAGCAGGAGTTTTAAGACTGTGTTGTTTTTGTTTTGGCCGCTGCAGTTGTCAAAAATAATATTTAATTCTTCTGCTGTTTCTCCATCTACTAGAACTCCCATCATATTCAATGTTTTTACAATTAGAGAGCAAACATTATTTGCCCCTTTTGCACCAATGCCTTCATGATACATGTGACAGAACATGTGATTGTTGTTCTCTGCCTTGAATTCTCATGCCGTATCAACAACACCAAGATTGTAGATGCTCAGAGGAGAGTAATAATAAGAAACACCCAGCTGACTTGATTTGAATGATGGAATCTCCATGTTTTGTCCATGTAAGTACGCTGAGCATGGGGTTTTCTTTGTTCTGCATCACTGCATGCTTTAGCTGTTAGCCTATTATAAAGCAAATGCTGTGCACGAGCCACCTCAACATGTAAATACGCCCTACCTATCATCTGCTCCCGTGACTCCAAATCTGTTTTGCCACTTGCCAAATCTGCGCCTAAGATTCGCTCAATCTCAGAGCACTCCTGTTCTTCATTGTCAGCCTTGGGCTCCTCCTTGGCATTGGCACCTCCTCTACCTCCTTCAGTGCCTCTTACTCTAGTGGATTGTTCTCTGTCCTCCTCTTCATCTGATTGCACTGTTGCTGCATCTGGTGTGTATTTGGGGAAAAGAGAGTTGCATCTTCACTGGAGTTTGCTGTTGATCCGATGCAATATTCGTGGCAGTATTCAAAGCAATGGCACAATGTGCAAATATCTTCAGAAGGTTTGCTCACCTTGATGTGAGCAAACTCCTTCTTCCAGAGGGAATAAAAGCNCTAAGTCCAGCTCCAAACAATTCAAGCGGGCTTGTTCGGAAGGTGTGGGCAATGAACATAAACTGGTTCCTCGGCCTCTTTCGCACCTGAACAAACATTCCATCCGTGTCCAACAATCAGTCGTTCCTTCAAACAAGCCCTATTCCAAGAATGACAAATGTAACGATGGGGATAATGCTTGTTTGCCTGGCTCGTATGCTGAAATTATGAATCTGGCACGGCGTATGAGTAGCAACAGATCCCTCGGTGAACCAAGCGTCCTCAAGAGCCCCAATGACGAGCAGTATTGGAAACGTCTTCGTGGACGATCAAAAAGCAAGAAGCAAATGAGGGGAAAGGGCCTAAGTGCCAAAATCATCAGGACAAATTGTGACACGTACGATAGCTGCGGAGAACTGTCCGGAGCAGATATCAGTCAAATTGGTCAAATCAATAGGAAGAACACAGTGGCAAGCCGATGCAAAACGATAGACCTTGAGAAGTCGAAACAAGAAGGGATGCAAGAGTGTAAGACTCTTAATGCTAGGAGTCAGTGTCTTGATAGGCTCTACTCACGTGGTCGTCATCAGCACTCTAAACGGAATGGAAATCAAGTCTCCGACCCGATAGTGAACAAAAACAAAATTGAAAATGTAAGACGTTTGCGAAAGAACAAGAATCCCCTTGCGAACAGCCTTGGTAGAGCAGGCACTGGATCTACGGACAATATCTCAGGTTCTCTCTCAACGGCAGATTCTAAGAGCACCAGAGGGATGAATCAATCATGGGACGGCAGAAAATCCTTTGAGTCTGGGCCTTCGAAAAAATCGACGAAATCAGTGTTATTCTCCAAGAGAAAAATCATGGATAGTGGCAACATTCTCTCTGCTGCTGCAGACATATTCCAACACCAATGCATCCAAGTCAAGCTTGACAAGCCCAATGTGTTTAATGGTGAATCATCTTGTGATTCCAGCTTGTCTTGCTATTCAGAGAACACATCCAACTGTGAACATATTGGATAAATTCACACCTCATTACTACCAGTCGGCACCAAATTATGCTAGAAGGGAAAATTTCTAAAGATGACGAACACAGGCATGGTACTAAATCTACCCTAAAAGTGAGGCAAACAGAAGTCAAATGAGGAATGACTTAGACACTGGGTTGAATGGGCCAGAAAACTTCAGATACAACAGTACTACGTCAAATTATGTCATTTGGGGGCATCATTAATTTTTTAACTAGATATTCGTTAACATGAAGTAATTCAGAGTTGAGAAGCTAGGCAGCAATGCCGTTCCAATGCCCATTTTTCTACCAAGCAAGCTTTTTTCTGAGAATGAAGCTTCTTTGAAAAGCTAAGTGGTGCTACTGTCACTCTAGTTGGATTAGGTTAAATCGACAGAATTCAGCCTATCGTAGAACGACCCTAGTTCTTCAATTGAAGAATTGGTGCACACCATAAATGAAGTCAGTGATCTACATGGGATCAGCTACAAAGTGCTCATTTGGTTCCTCCAGAAGACATTTGCTTGCATTTTCATTGATGCTCTGATAAGTGATGATAGATGATTTTTAGTAGTTTTATTGCAAACATAGTTTGCTGAGTCCTTACTCACCAGAATACATAGGAGTAGTACATTTTGTGAATGCCATCCATTGCAGGTCATGTGAAGCCAAAGTCGCATCAACATGCTTTCTATCAGAACAGGAACCCATTGCTTGCTCTCTTGAACTACCTTCGTCCCTCAACAGTCATCCAGGAGATTGTCCCAACTTCACAACAACAGATCATATTAACGGTCTTATCACAATCAAGCAAGACACTGTTGCTTGTAGAGGATGGACGTATGGATCCATCTTTTTCTCCCATCTCAAATTCCCTGGTCTTATCTCAATAGCACGTTGATATGTGTGCAGGAACCAAGAAGGTGATCCATAGGATTTCTGGGGTACATATGTTTCTCACCTCCGTAACCCTCTTGTACTTGTTGAAACCACTACAGAAGAGAGCGAGAACAACAACAACCAAGAGAACATAGACATGTCCATCTTCCAGTCAACCAATTATGCCAGGGACATCGCCTATGTCAGGAATCAACTTAGTTGGAAATGTCGGTGACATGTCTGCACCTGTCGCCACGGCACTAACATTGTGGCCTAAAAATCGGCCAATGTCAAATGTCACCGACGATATGACTGGATTTGTGGCTGGGTCATGTGTCGGCTGACATATCAGTGCACGACTGCCCAGCCATATCCACAACTTGTGGGGCCATTACTCTGATGGAGATAATGGTCATTTTTTAAGAAAACGATGGTACGTGTACCTGAATTAATGCATATGATACCATTTTTGCGAATTTCTCTCACCATATCACACCTCTATGGTGCAATTTTCTGCGAAGCTTTGTTTTTTCTATAAGTCCAAAAGAATCAGCCAACATGCCGGCAAATTGTCTTGCTGTCATGACAACAGGACAGTCTGGCCGACATATTTTGATGACATGTTGGCCAGACATTTGCTGAAATGTTGCCAACATGCAGACATGTCTTGATGACATGTCATTTTGGGGGTCTTGGTGACATGACGCAATGCTGACATTTCCAACTAAGGGAATCAAGGTTTTGAAGTTGGCGATGACAATCAACCTGTCCCTGAGAATGTCCCCATCAATGTGTGCTGAAGGGACTTGTCAAGCTCCATTGCAGTGGACTCTTTGCATATGTCCTCATTAAGCCAGGAGATGTCATTGACAGACATATGCGATGGAGAAGAAATGGTGAGGCTGATGCCATAGAATGCACTTTAGATGGAATTCAAGACAACATTTGAGCCATGAAGGATGTGGGTTATGCAATGAAGATGATGGCAATGGGTGGTAACTTGCTTACTGATGACTTATGCAGGACAACAATTCATAAATGGATGGAGAGTGGGGTCGATGTTGTGAAAGAGTTCATTTACCCATGACCATTGGATTTGCATTTTCAGTATTGGCATGCTGTGGATGACCACAACAACCTACACTAATCATTGTCCAGTTGTAAGGATACTTGGGTAACTCAACAATGGGATTGTCGTGTATTTTCATGTTTGACTGCAGTAGCAGAGGTGAATTCATACCTTGCAATTCAGTATGCTTTGGGCCGTTCTGAGATGCATACACTACTCTGACCTGAGCCGCTTCGTTGTAAAAAAATAACACGCGAAAATTATAGGTAGTTTTGACAGGTGTCGAAGATTGGATTTGAGCTTATTTTGCTACAATTGTGAGGATGGAAGGGCAGTGGAACTGCACTTCCA
>JALLPD010002053.1:0-10809 GCA_036940065.1 Cyclotella cf. meneghiniana | reverse complement strand
TTCTTGTGCCCCTTTTGGGCATATTTGTGGCAAGGGTCCCTGAGAGCATCCTTGGCTCATGTCAACAAGAAAAAAGCCAGTGATTGATGGAAAATTAAAATGATCTATCTCTCAGGTGTTTTTGTTCTTGAGAAGGGAACATACGGCACATATGTTGTTGTGGGGAATTTTCCTCCAAATGACCAAATCACATCTAGAAACCACAATTCAAGTACAAAATCTACCAGGAAACGAGGAACAAGGTTTATAACTGGCAGGACATAAAAAGTATAATCTCTCAGGGGTTCTGTTATTGGGAAAGATAGATACAGCTTGATGTGTGTTTGAGGCGTTTTTTACTCCAGAATACTAGAAAACCTGTAAAACTAAATAACTGTCAAAAATTACTGGGAAACAAAACACAATGTGTACTCTTTGAAAGTAAATAAAAAATGATTCATTTCTTTGTTGTTAGACCATCAAAATCCCATTATAATATCACACATGATCACTTTTGAGTCTGTCACTAATGCAGTTACCAGTTATTTAAAAAATTCACCATATCTTGAAAATGATGATGTTCACATTAGAGTTATTGACTGAAAACTAATACAAGACAGTGCATACCTAAAGGTTCCTTACAATCATTTCTCCTTGCCAATAACACTCACAGATGCACCAAAACCTGCATAGTGTGGTCAGGTTAAGGTTACAAAATCACATCCTGGCTGTTCTTACAGTTTATATACACAATGAAGAGAAAATGATGAAATGATGTCACACCAAAACTACAATCACTCTTTTATCTTAACCTCATCACATCACTCACAACTCACCTAATGCTTTTGCCCAAGTCATTTCCACAACAACAATGGACCTCTACCTCTTCCACATGCTTATTCTGCACCCACCCCATGCAAGAGGCCCCCCTCTTCCAGCAAGAAGGGATCCAATGCTACTGCTGTAAGTATTAGGCATCTCATAGAAAAGAGGATTAAAAAAGTGAAGGCATGGACTGCAATGTGGCTGTATTCTGAAAAGAAATGCAATACTCCTGGAATGACTGAAAACATGCAGTGTGATCACATGTTCAAAATGAACCATGGATTCTCTCATGTTAATGTGGGACTTTGCAATGAACTACCCCCATTACCTATCATGTGATGGTACAAACAACTAAATGGTGTGCAGGTCTGAAAATGGACTCAGCCCAAAATCTTTACTGGAGGTGATTTTTCTCACTTGCATTTGTGTGCTAATGTTATGGCAACAAGCACAATGATTCTTGTGTGTCCAAGTTTCATTCAAGCAGTGGGTTCTCTTATTCTTGTACTGGCAGGGCAGAATGCATGTTGTTTTTTGTGCAAGTTTTATGTGCTCTTTTTTATTGCTACATTGTATGTGTGGGCAAACTGCCTCACACCTCACCTAGTACATGCACTGTCTGCTCACAAATCTTGCAGCATTCGTAATAAATTTTTTAATACATTTTATTTGACTTTGCACTTCAAACATTAGTTATCACTTGAGATCTTGTTATGGGTCTTCCATGTTAACTTCATTCTTCCAAGAAGCAGCACACAAAAACCATTATTGTTTTCAAAATGGCTGGGAAAAAGTTGACGAAAGCATAGTGTAATGGCACCCTGGTGCAAGAACATTACCATAAAATTTGGAAGGTTAGTCACACCAAATGTCCCAAATCGTTGCCATGTCTGACTATCTCTCCATTTTTCAATGAAAATAAAGCATGTATTTTAAAAGTACAATAAGAAATACCAACCATAGATAGTACTGTACTTATATCCAATTGCCCCTTTGTATTCCGGCCCATTTCACTTCTTAGTTGCTTAAATTTTTTGATTCCGCCTACTCACTGCCCACTTATATATTGCTCTGTCTTGGACTGCAGGTCTCGTCTCTCGGCTCAGCCATCCATGTCTTTGCATAATGTTCTTCATTGTATGTTTGTCTGGCTTGATTGTCATTTGCAATGAACATATCCAAGAAAGCAATGGAGAGTGATTCCAAAGTGGATGGGATATCAAGACTCCACCTTGCAAATTGATGCAATGTGGATAGTAGAAGAGTACTGGGTGCTCAACTCAGAAACCTGCAGAAAATGCTTGGAAAAAGAAGAGAATGGGTCACTTAATTAATAGTCACTATGAACTTAATAATTCATTATTAACAAAGCACTGTTTGGTTTAATGTCTTTTTTATTTTAGACTCTAATGAAATAATCACCTTGCCTGTCTCATCAACAATCTCCAGAATCTCGTATCCAAGGTTGTGGTGGTAGAGTGTGCGGCAGTGCCTATTGGGATGCTCTGGGGTGTAAACCTCAAATAGCCTGACTATTGCCCTATCCAATAAGTGGCCCCTAGTGCCAATCACATGCTCCCTGGGTGCAAAACCAACCTTGCATCCATCAGATATATTGTTATTCACAACATAAGCTGCGAGTTCGTTTGGATGAGTCATCCAAAGCCGCAACAAGACTCCATATCCGTTTGCTCGTGATGCCAGCACAAGCGCATTGCCACAACCAAAGCAATGCTCTGGACATATGCACCGATTGTTAGTCGCAATCAGACCAACAAAACAAACCGTTCTGGAGAGGGTAGAGAAGGAAACATCTTCAATTTGCTGAAAAAAATAATAGGGTGATATGTAAGCCCACAAAAATATCAAGGTGATGTGTGGTGAGTTTCACATTAATATGGCATATCTCACAAACCAAGTGGAGTTATGGCCAGCCCATCATATGGGCAGGTTGGTCTTGAAATGGAGAATGTAATTCCATTTAACTTCAATGGAGAAAATGAATTCAATGGCTATAAAACAAGAATAATCCACAGCAAAATATGCAGAATTTAATGGAGTGTGACAATGTCTACGAACATCTTAGATTCCGATGTTTATGGTATTTGACTGGCATTTTCCACATTCAGCAAATCATGTAATGATGTATACTGTGCTTCTCTCCAATGAGGTAATATCACAAATTCCAAATTTTACAAAGGACATTGTCATACTCAAAATCCCCTCTTTCGCATCCCATTCCCATACTTGGCAAAGGGCTCTCGCTCCCCGCCTTCATAGGCATTCAGAGCCTCGATAACATCATTCAAGGTCATGGCCCTCTCATACCCCGGCCGCATGGAACCCTTATACCCCAAATCCCCCGTAACCTGAGGATTCCTAAACGAAAAATTGAACAACGCTCTCGTCTGCATCGATTCATTGGCATTTCCGCAATGCAACGTCCTTGCATCAAAAACAACGCAATCTCCCTTGTTCAACATGGCCAATCTACCCTCGGAATCCCGAACGACCCGATCCTTCTCTTCGACGCTCCCGCAATTAAACATCCCGTCGACCTCCTCCGTCTGCGTCCCCACCAAAAAACAAGTGGGCCCCATCTCCGCCGTGACATCCTGCAACGCGACGAAAACGACGTACAACGGCGCTATGGGCTTCCACGGCAAATCTGGATGAATCGTCTGTCGACGACTCCCCGGATCGGTGACGACGGCGGCCAGCTCGTAGAATTCTCCGCGGGGCGTGACGAGCCGTTCGTACAAGTGACGGAGCGTTCCCTTTGGGCCGAGGAGTTGGAGTAGGGCGTCGGCGAGGGGAAATTGTTCGTCGTCGTCGGACGACGAGGCGACGTCGCGGTCTCGAGAGAATCCACCGCGGAGCAGGCTGAGTTGCAGGTCGCAGCGTCCGACGCGTCGATTTTCTACGCCGTAGTAGATTCGAGCGAGGGCGTCGGCGTCGACGATGTTTCCGGCGTCGACGTGCGCTCGTACGGTCTCGTCGGCCGAACGCCGCTGTTCCAACACGTAGTGTCGTAGGTTATCGCATGCCGTCGGGGAGAGGGCGGAATCGATGCGCAGTACTCCGTCGTTTTGGAGGATGCGCGCGCGGGCTGCGGCGAGGCGCGTGGCGGCGCGATCGGAGGAGGAGGAGGAGGATGCGAATCCTTTTCCCGAGTCAGCGAGTCCTTTGATTTTTGGTGCGACGAGGGATGGGATGGTGGGCGTTCGGGAGGTGAGTAGGGTTTGTTCGTGGAGGGCTCGTCGGAGGAGAGCGTTTTGTTGGTCTTGGTAGAGGAGGTCGGAGGCGGAGAGTGAGGAGGGGAGGGATGTTTGAATGGCCGTATAAGGGTATCGTATGGTTGGCAGCGGTGGTGATGGCGAGAAGCCGGAAGCGAAGAGGTGAGATTGTGGTGAGAAAACGTGGAGGAGGACGATTGCGAGGGCTGGTGCCGAAGTCATGATGCCGGTTCTTAGGGGAGGATGGATTTCCATCATCTTATCTCGAATATGGTTGCAGGAGGATGTCTTCGTAGGTATCGTATTGTATCATACTTACGGAGACACCCTTAAATACACTGTACCGTATATCGTAGTGCACCATACTGTAAACATCCAATGGCTGGATACGAGTCCCTCTGAGCCCACTGACGACCGAAACCCCATCCTCCCAAATACCGCCCGACAACGAACCGGAAAAACAGAACAATGAACGACCCCTCACACACTCATTCAGACGCTCCTCCCCGCTCGTCCATCTCCATCCCATGCGGCTACGTCTGCACCCACGCCGTCACCGGCTCGCACCATCCCGCACACCAATCGATCTACGCCTGTCTCACCTGCCTCGAACGCACGAACGAACGCCCCGACGCGCCCGCCTGCGTTTGCGAATGCTGCGCAGAGACATGCCACGATCGACTCGGACACCGAATCTCCTTCGTCGGCGTCGGACCCTGCACGTGCGACTGTTCTCGGATGGGCGACGGTGACTGCGTGCTGAGAGACGCGTCGCGAGCGGAAGCGGCACGATTGGGATTTCGCGGAGACGAATCGACGAGACGTTGGAACGAGCCGATGCCTAGGACGATTCCGCCGGTGCCAACGTTGATTTCTGCAAAGGACGGTGATGACGATGATGTCGGCGAACGAGACGGTTCGGGAGAGTGGATGGGGTCGATCTGTATCGAATGCAATTCCGGCATGGGGGGATACACCGTCGATGCCTTCCATATTCCATCGTTGAGCGCAGTGGCCGACGAGGCGGGCGATAACGTCGAGCGTTGTCAACGTTTGATTCGGCAGGCGGAGGCATTGGTAGAACTTTCTCGGGATACCTTTTGGATGCCCGTCGACGACCGTGTCGACGAGTCATCGCCTTCTGCCGCGGCCGGTTGGTCGGATCTGGAAATACTCGCCAAAGAAATCTATCGCCGTCACGTACGAGCGTACGACTTACAATCCTCGCGCATCTCTTCCGACGAAAGCGCGCAAGACGACGACGCATCACAACCGGGAGCGGAATGGTGGGTCCAAGTCAAACCCGCCGGATCCTGCCGCGCCCCCGTCGATTTGCATTACGACAAAGACGAGGCTCTGGCGGAGGCGTTTTGTTTGGGGTCTTTCCCCACGTTGTCGACCGTCACCTATCTCACGGGAAGTAACACGATACAAGGACAGAATGCGGCGCCGACGGTGGTTTTCCCGCATACCTATCACGATGATGAAGATGCACCCATTTCCGCAATGTTGGTGAGTCATCCCGTACAGGGGAAACATATCGTGTTTGACGGGAGGTTGTTGCACGGAGCGCCGGGACATCCGGCTCTTCGAAGAGGTCACGATGCAAAAACACAGGGAGATTCTTCTTTACGAGTTACTTTCTTGGTCAACATTTGGAGAACGGGAAGACCCGCCGGCGTGCGTGTTCTTCCTCAGTCGATTCGAACCGTGATACAATCTGCTTCCGCAAAAGCAGACACGACGAGAGGTCGACTTTCGGATGTTTTGCCACTCAATTTTGAAAAGACCAACATACCGCAGTACTTTGCTCCGTCGAAACTGTCGCTCGCATTTGCCGCAGCAGAGAATCCAATGGATCCGCAGATCATTCTGCCGTTTGTATCCAAGGGCGCAACGTGGATAAGTGATGATGAGGCGGAGGAAAAACATGATATTCGACAGGAATACAATCAAGAGGATGACAACGAGCGTGCTGGCCATGCCAAAGGCTCGACCGACCGTAATGATAGTGACAGTGTTATCGACGATGATGATGGCGAGGAAGAAGAGGATGAACTGTTTCTCCAAATCCCACAATTTGTAACGCCTCGATACGTCCGTGATGGTGCGGATACAGCAATCTTTTTGTTTCAAGAAGGAAACGAGGCAAGATTGGTCAGACGAAGTGGCGGAAAAACGATGGACGCGATGGCGGCATGAGTCGTTGTTTTATTAATAGTTGGATGAAGTAACTGGTAACTGCATACCATCAAACAGTTATTTGGGGTGCGGCAAGACGATCAGTCATGTACTGCTCATTGATTTTCCTTGACTTGCTTATTTTTTAGTAGCTCTCACTGGCCTGGGTTCTGTCGTGATCGACCGAGACCTTCCCGCAAACAAACCTTTGGGCTGCACGTAAACACTTTGTTCTGAAGGACGAACTCTGACTCACTTGTTTAATTTGATGGAGGAAGTAACTAGTAACTGCATACCATCAAACAGGTATTTGGGGTGGTCGCCGTCTTGCCGAGTAGACGCTTTGATTTTCCTTGAATTGCTTAGTTTGAAGTAGCTCTCACTGGATGCCAGTGTTCTGTCGTGATCGACCGAGACCTTTCAGCAAACAAACCTTTGGGCCGCACAGAAACACTTTTTTCTGAACAACGAACTCCGACCAACTTTATTGTTTTCTACCTCAACTACGAAGTACTGCTTAAGAATTCCAAATGCTGGGTCATGAAATCAAAAGCTGGCGCTTCTGTACATTTTAATCACTCATTTGTTATTCTATCTACAAAACTTATCACAGCGACCAACTGGAAGATAATTGCACACTGATCATCAAAATGCAACAACCGATCCATCACAATATATATCAAACATCCTCGCTCTATAATTCAAGATGTGCTCTTCAAAACTGTTCTATCATTGAAAATGACAAAACACATCAATCAAAATTTGTCAAAAGTTCAGATGACGCCATCTAATTTGCACCATTCAATACGGCTTTCCTGTGATGCCACTGTCGTACGAAAACGGAAGCCTGCATAGAGGCTCGAGCTATCAACTCGCACTGATTATTGCCGGTCCTCTTTTGGCGTTCTTGCTCACGAAGTACCTGTTCAATGGATAGGGCTCTTGTTGCCATTATTATATCAAACACTTGACGAGACAGCAAATGCTCAATCCCGCACACGTGCTCTATCCCACCAAATCGACACATGTCATAACGCTGGTCAACTCGGAGATTTTCAATGTATGCCTTGGCCGTGGAGGCATTTGTTTCCAGCAAAGAGTTGACTGATTTCCATGTCTCCTGTTTGAAACGACGGATATCTGCCTGAGTGTACCACAAGAGTTTCAGCTCTGATTGAGGCTTCGGACGGGTTATAATCAGAGTTGATTTTTCAGAGAATGTCACGTGTTTAGTGTGTTTGCTTTTGTTGTGGCGTAAGAATTTTGGAGACTGCATTGTTGGTTGCAACAGTATAATACTTGAAATTTGATGTCTGTTATTGATGGTAGGATGCTTGGGGATAGTAAAGGATGCTTGGGGATCGTAATAAGGATGACATTGTAATTCGGAACCAGAAGAGAACTGACACAAAATGAGAATCAAAGAACACAGCGAGTTTTGAGATCGTATGGTACCAAAAATAATATCATACAAACTTTTCACACATAAATAGATGAGCATCAGGGGATGACCTCTAATAACATTTTCCTTTGTCGCTGCACTCATCAATACTCCCCTTCTCTAGTTTTTCTTCGTCCCTATTGTACTCTTTGGAAGTGATGCCAAAAAATATGTTGGAGTGTGACATCATTGATTAACACACGGGACATCATGGTATCTCTGGACATTCTTTCTCGTGATTTCCTTTTTCGTTTCATATTATTTCTTACAATACAATACACACCGCACGAAGCTGTTTACAGTGGTATGGTACAATACCCTTTACATAACGTGCGCGTGTACTATGTCCACGCATGCGTTTATCATAAATCAAAAATATACTATTCCACTTTCTCAGCCCAGGTTTCAGGGAGGTGAGGGAAAACTTTAAACAATACCAAGATGTACCTTACACTGCGGGCAGAAGTCGTCACAGGTCCTGGGTAGTGCTCGCTTTAAATTTATATTTCCGTTACTAACATTTAAACATGAGCTCAAACAATGATGATGTGGATCGTAGTCAGATCGTAGTCTCATCAACATTGTGGATGTTGCATTGTGCCCGTACAACTGCTTCAGGCCGTGTAAATACAACTCCACTGAGAATTAGCGATGATAAATGCGTACATCAAGCAGGCTGCGACATTAAGATATTGCAAGGGCGACTCGAAATGACATTTTAATGATCCGATCCTGTTGAAGATTCCGCCGGTTCGTACATTTCTCTCCATAAATGATGACGATGACGACATCGACGACACAGAGAACGAAAAATAATTTAAAAGAATGGGAACGCCCAATCTGGATCGAAGTATGTAATTATAGCAGGGGCGGATGCACGACATATACGTTCAGTATTCTTTCGTTACGTGCACTCTCTGATGACCCATGTAACGCCATCAGCTGTTGTCAAAGTTTGATTCTTCAAGCGGAGGCATTCATGAAAAAATCACTGTACACATTTTGGATGAACATTCAACATCAAGTAGAGCAGTACTTCTCTGGATCGAAACTATCACTTGTATTAATTGAGATAACCCAACGGATCATCAGATGGTTATTCTACTTGTTTAAAAGGGTGTAAAATGGATCAGCGATGACTAAGCAGTCAATCATAGTGATGCCAAAACTGAATCAATGCTGGGAGGACAACAATTTTGCTAGCCATGCGGACGGCTTGGCCGCCCCTCATGTAACGACAAGTAATCGTATATGACGTTGCCGAAGGAGTAGAGGAATAACATTTTCTCCAGCTGACACGATTTGTCGCGCTTGAATATCTCAACGGCGGCGTGCATACAGTGACTTGTTTGTATCGCGGTGGGTGAGAGTTGCAATTGATTAGACGAGGTGTTGGAGCGGCATGAGTTAGACAAATCATTTAATGAAGCAACGCATTAGAGATACACTAGGTCATGCGTGCCTATGTACTGAGTGTTAATTGGTTATTTGCTTCATTTGGCGTATTATGGCATGCCAATATCATCTTGTTGACCGCAAGTTCGAATGACGCAAGCACATTTATTTATCTCATTTCTGTATATAGTATGGACGACATATCATCAGCAATACAATATCCTAACTGCATAAATTATTGACCTTCCCCACAATGTGATTCAATCAGTACTATTCAATGCTGCGACCCTACGACGCCACTCTCTCGCGAACACGGAAGTCTTCATAGAAGCTTGCGCAATCAACTGATCCTTCTTCTCGCCAGTCCTCTTCTGGCGTTCTTGCTCTCGAAGAACTCGTTCAATTGTCAACGATCTTGTTGCCAATATCATTCTCATGACTTGAGGAGACATGAGATGTTCGATGCCACATATATGCTCTATTCCACCAAATTGAGTAATGCCATTACTACGCTCTACCAAGAGAGACTTTTCGATGTACGCTTTGGCTACAGACGCGTTTGTCTCCAATAACGAGGTGACAGAATGGAATGCCTCCAGTTTGAATCGACTGATATCGTCCTGAGTATACCATAAAACATCCAGTGCTGGTGGAGTATCCAGATGCATCGTGACAAGTGTTGCTGTTTCAGAGAATGTCACTTGTTTGGAACGACTGCGCTTCGTTTGGCGTACAAATGAAGCAGACTGCATTGCTGATTGACGTTGTTGTTCGAGATTTGACGTGTTGTTAGATGGGAGATGAATGATTGCTCTTCTCAAGTTTTAATGATTCACGTCTAAACTGTTTTAGAAAAATGTCTGTCAGTGCAAGTATGTTGTATTATGGGTATTGTACTACACACAAGATAACAACAACTGATGGAGTGTGTTAACCATACAATTGACACAGATCCTCAAGGAGTGATATCCTGCACATCTGTTCACATGAAGACATCATTATCTCGAAAATTATATGGTATGACGGTAGCAATAACAATTCCTCGTAGCCATGGCCTTCTCAGACAAAACTTTGCAACCAATGATGCTTTGTATTGGATACTCCTACGCCTGCTCATCAGTTCAAACTATAACAATGAATTGCTAGAAGAGAATTTTTCGTATACTATGAGAAGATGGGTCTGTACTTGGTGCTAAAATAGCGCGCAAGCTAGAGATGGGTTCTGATGAACAAGAAATTCTCCGATGTACGACACAGTTCTTTCTTGGGTAAGAGACGTTCGGGATTTGCAACAATGCGAACGTTTGTATGAAGCTTAGGCCTTTTAGACATCATAGATCCCCACAAAAAACTCTACTAGTATCATCCTTCGACGGTCATTTCAATTAGCCTCACGCCTCCCATGCGAACGCGGCCATAACAAAAGGTACTTTAGCCCTACCTACTCCTTAGGTGGGGCGATCTCATATCAAGATGTCATGATGTGGTCATTTTAATTAGCCTCACGTTGGCGTTAAAAGCGCACCCAATACATATAACAAAACTCCTTCATTGGTACCAGTCTAAACCTACTTTGAAGACAAGTGCCCACTATGGACTTACAAAATATATTTCGTACTATTCCTGCGTTGCTTTGTCCAGATTCTACGCGTTTTTGCTTATCTGGCTCATGTCAATTAACTTTCACTCGCGCCGACTAAGGGGCGGTCTTAGCAGTCGTGCAAGTGGTGCGATTGTGTGCAATTGTGCAAT
>JALLPD010002052.1:0-10812 GCA_036940065.1 Cyclotella cf. meneghiniana | reverse complement strand
TGGAAGTCTTCTCACTGCCAATTCAACTTATCTAGACTCTCAATAACAAATCTAGCTAATGTGGTAAATGCACCTGTTGACTGTTGCATTCAATTTATTATGACTTACTAATTCTATCGATCTAGACAAGACAGTTGGTCATGCACTCAAAAAAACTATAAAACTACTACAAGACTCAGAAAACTCAACTAGACCTGACCCAAATATTATCGCACTACCTCTATTCCAAGTTTGAGTGCAAATTTACCCTTCAACAGCCTCCCCACTTGAAGCTCTGGTTTGTGATAGGTATTCATCATTCCCTACATAGAGAGACATGTGACAATTCAAAATTGCTGACATCACATTTTTTGTGAAAATGTCAGCATTATTACTGCCTCCAGGGATATGTTTGATCACCAATAAACCCTGATCCTTGAGCTCCACAAGATATAGTTGCATATGTCAATATGTGTGGTTCTGCCACTAACACTCCAGCTGTTTGCAATGTCTACAGCCCCTGAGTTGTCCATTTCAGTCACCATGGGCAGATCAACATTGAGCTCTAGCAACTCCAACAATGAATAAATGTACAACATATCTTGTGCAACCATGACTCCAGTAACAATTTTGGATTCTGTTACTGACAGAGTAACAAATTTCTGCATGGCACTTCTAAATGATATTGGTATGCCATTCATGAATACTCTCTCACCGGAGATACTTGTATGATCATCAGGATTCGTAGCATAATCCAAGTCTGATCTACCATGGATTTTAAACTTCTACTCCAGACTCCATTTCTTCTTAGGTGCCAGGACCAATCCTCTATTTTCAGTGATATTACGTACCTCATGAGAGTCACAAGTGCTTGGACGTGTGCCTCCCTAGGTGCAGTCATGTGCCTAGCTAGTCCATGTACTGCATTGGAAGTGTCAGGACAAGGCCATTGCATCATATACATGCAAGTTATAGTTGCCGACCAGTACATTTTTGCAAGTGATTCCTGTACCGCTCCATCACCATCTCCTTTTACCAGAACCTGTCCTGTGACAGCCGGTGTTTTTGATGCTGTCCCTTTGGGTGGTGTATATTCCTCTTCCAGTTTGCATACTAGTACTGGTTGGATGCATTTGACTGTTCCTAGGCCTGTGCTGTCTCAAGTAAGGGTTAACTACTACCGATGAATTCTGTGAGTTACCCTTCCCACTTGTATGTAAACGCCTCCTCAAGATCTTTCTGTACTTGTTCTACCATAGCTGTGGGTCCCAGAATCATGACATCATCAACCCAAGCTACTAGTAAGACAGCGCATTTTCAACCCATGCAAAATACAGGCATGGATCCACTGGTGATTGCTTGTACCTCATCTTTTTGGCATGCTTTGCAAATGTTGTAAAGAAACCATATGCTGCTTGCTTGGTTCCATACAACGGTACATTCATGTAAAAAATGACATCACCTGAATAGTATTCCTTGAACCCATCAAGTATTTCCATGTATAATTCCTTGTTGTTGTCAAATATTCCTTGCAAAAAGGCCCCTTCAACATTGATGATAACTGATATCCATCCGGGATTCATGCACCATAGAATGAGAACAATTCTTACTGTGACGGGATTGATTACCGACATGGGAATAGAGTCTGACTCACAGTAATGCCTGTCTAGATGATACCCTCTGGCATTAAGCCTACCTCTGTGAGTACTGATGGACTTCAACTTGAATGCCCATGTGGTAGTGAGCACCTTCAAACCTTTTGGCAGCAAAATTCTATGTACTGGTGTTAGAGCCTTATATTTGTTGAATTGCTCATGTTCTTTTCTGATCTCTTTGCACCATTCATTGGCAAAGGGGCTTCACCTTGCCTTCTTGAAGTTGATGATCTTTGGCTCCTTTGTATGCTTGATTCTGCCTCTTACTCCAGCTCCCACCAATGATAACTCCATGCATCTCATTGACAGGTACACTGCTGTAAGTGCGATTTGATCCAGCTCAGCCATTTCCCCCAGGTACCATAACTCTACAGCTGGGGCATAAGTCAACCTTTCGGGTGACTTTATTATTTGTCCCAATCTGGTAATCCCACTATGGGTGGGTTCTGTTACAACAGGGCCATTCCACTTAAATTCACCTCCCAACTTTGGAGATAAACTGATTTGAACCGGCATATCACCATTATCACCTATGTCTTCTGCTGTGTCCAAATTCAGCACTCCTGTCACATCATCAGGCTGAAAATGCAAACATTTAAGCAATATGACATCTCTTGACACTATGACTCTCATGTTTTATGTATCCCACATGCGGACACTGTTGCTTTTTTGCTCACCATATCTGACAAATATCATACAAGTTCCTTTGTCACCTGTCTTGGAATCTTTTCCTACTGTAATGGCTCCACCTTCTCCCCATACTCACAGGTTCTTGGTACATTTAGGATTTGCACCAAACATGAACACGTATTGTGTTGCTAACTTTCCATTTACATCAATCATGACAAGACCATCTAATTGGGTCGTGCATGCAATAGATTCTAGAGCAATCTTTGCATGAAAATTGTCAGGTGCAAGAGTGCCTCCCATCATTGCATGGGCTGTACCAGCTATGTACAAAAATGCCAATTCTGCAAGGCTGTTATGTTGTGGGGTATCACGTGACGTAAACTCAAAATCCAATGGCTGCAATATTGCCCTATCATTACTTGCTGCATGCTTTGCGACTTTCTGATTTTTGCCTGCTGGGTCCAGGTGTATGTAGCATACCAGTATGTTGCAGGATTTCAGTTCATGTAAATGCTCACATGTTCTTTCCACCATGTCACTTTTCATCACTGTAAAGTTGCTCCACTTCTTGCCAGTGGCTTCACAGACTAGGACCTTCCAGTTGTCACAATTGATTGTTGCATTCTCGGAAGTCCCCAACTTGACAGTCACCTTTGATAGGTCTAAGTATAGATGATGTCCTGGTATAGTGGCCTTTTTGGGTACTGACTCATTTCTTACATTCTTTTGTTTAGCCTTTGCCTTCACACAGTGCTTGCGGGTCTTAAGCACTCCTCTTGTTGACACCCAACCCATTTCTCTAGCTGTCTTTCTGACGGAGTCTTTCTTCCAGTGACCCAACAGGCAGTGAGCAGTGTTGATGTTCATTTGTGCACCCCTATCAGTACATGCTGAGACAACCTCAGTTTCTCACATGAACTTGCATGCATATATTGTCACCTTTGCTATTGGCACTACAATATTGAAATTGATGGCCCCGCCCTTCCCATTCTTGATGCAGGTAAGTCACTTGCCCCTTGTGTTATCTTCCAGCCTTGCTTGTGCAACAGCCTCAACCTAAGAAGATTAAAATTATGCTCCTTGTTGAACCTGCGTAGTACAGCCTTCAGTTGCACTGTGCCATCCTTTGATGTAAAAACTCCAGGTATGTCTACAATGGCAGTTGACTCTATTGCCTCACCTGTGTGTCCAAGGCTATAGGTACGCGCCTCTTGCACATTCCTTGTGCACTTGCTGCTTTATGTGATGTGCATACTTGCACTTGTGTTGAAGATCCACAAATTCTCATCATGCAATGTTGCCATTGCATTGCTCTTTTCTGCCTGAAGGGCCATCATGCCAACTCCAGTCATGTCAACATTGCTCATCAACTTCAATGTTACCTCAACACTCAACGATGCCAATTCTGCCTTATTGTGCTTCACTATCCACCATCTGGGAGCCTTCTCAGGATTCTTTTCGAAGCACTGGGTTTCTTTATGCCCCTTCACTCCACAAAAATTGCAAATCTTTTCGGAGCCATCATGTTGGTATTGCCCCCTTCACTTTCTCCAGTGTGACCACCTTGCAAATCCCCTATGCACTTCTTGCACTCTTTGGTCCAGTACCCACACAATTTTCGGCTATTAAAGCTTTTCCACAAAACGTGCCATAGCAATCTACTGAAGAAAGTGCACTTCCTTTTCATTCCTGCGCCCTTTGTTCCCACTTCTGGTGAGTCTCTGTATTTCTGATATGTCATTACAAAGCTTATCAAAATCTGGGCTGTTAGATTTACGCTCATCGTGGATCAACCTTGCATACAAAGCATCCTGATTCTTTCTAGCCATCAGCATGCATAAGTCACGATCGGTCTTTACGGCTTCAGACTTGTCCATTACACCAACCACATAATTATAAAAATCCCACGTGCCTTTGAATTAGAGTTGCTCAAGTTCAACATCCATCTCTATGATGGTAGTTGTATCCAAGGGCGTGTTGGCTTTCATTGCCTTATAATAAACTCCCATGCTAATCCGTTGGGAAAACCATCATTTTTGGTGTTTTTCAGGAGAGCCATTCCATTATTCTTACCCTGACCCAGCATGATGATTGCACACAACTTCTTATTTGTCGGGTAAATTCAACCAACTGTTGATTATTGGACCTTGTGATGTCAAGAACTGCAAACTCCGACCAAGTGGGACAGTTCTTCATCAAAACAGGATCCAACTCATCTCCAATGCCAACAAACTCATCATAAGCCTCAATCTTACTGACATATACTCCAAAACTTGAGGCCTTCCCATCCCAAAATGGAATTTTGCTCAGGCTACTTTTGGACATTTCTAGACTTCAAGTTGATGATGCAGCTTCTCTGAATATTATATTCTGGACTTCTTTGATTTACTTCAAAGTATGTTGGAAGTCTTCTCACTGCCAATTCAACTTGTCTAGACTCTCAATATCAATTCTAGCTAATGTTGTTAATGCACTTGTTGATTTTTGCGTTCAATTTATTATGACTCACTAATTCTATTGATCTAGACAAGACAGTCGGCCGTGTGCTCCAAAAACACATAAAATCTACTACAAGACTCAGAAAACTCAACTAAGACCTGACTCAAATATTATCACACTACCTCTATTCCAAGTTTGAGTGCAAAATTACCCTTCAACAGAGTAAAAGACACCTTTTTTCTTTTTTGAAACTTCAAAGTTCAGTAAAAGTAGACCATAAAAATTGAGCAACTTCAATAAAGCTGCTCTGATATCAAACATGACTTAAATTGTGATTAAGTAAAATTACTTTTTTGTAAGTCTGGTGCAGCCAAGACACTGTTTGTGTTTACTGCCAGTGAACTTTTATCTTATAGTGAAATCTATGATCCTGGAAGCCAAACTATTCCATGTTCACAAGCAGCATTTGCATGTGGTTCAGAAAACTGAGCATCTGCGTATGAACATAAAAAAATACAATTATCGTGTTAGGCACATGTTATCAAAATGATGACCAATATAAAGAAGATGTACATGCATGGTCTGTCACTTTTCATCATCGCATGACTTTTATTGATATGCACAAATGGGCCATACAGTAGGATGCTCACACTGAAAGCCTGAAGGGACATTCTCTAAACGGTGAACAAGATTGTATTCGTATCATTCAAGGATGTATAGAAATTATTGCACCTCTCTTTTCAAAACTGTTTGAACATCTTGAGTAAAGTTACAATTTAAATATGCCCACATACTGATTAATGTGATCTCTTGTTTTACATTGAGCTTAGAACTTCGGATGCCATCGTTGCGTCCCAGTGATTTACATGCATGTGTTGTACTCCTGGTAGGATGCATACATCGATAGCCGGAATAGACATTCTCTCAGTAGTGAACAAGCTTGTGTTCTTACATGTGCCTTCCAGGACCGTCATATTTCTTTTCCCTCTCTTTTCAAGACTGTTCAAACATCTTGAACAAAGTTAAAATTCAAATCCAGGCACTATATTACAGGTAAAATTAAATATTTTTGTTCCAAAATAATTTGTTCTAATTGAGATCCCAACTTCTGATGCAAGCACTTTTTTACAAAAAATCTAATGTATGGTTAACCTGTGGCTATGATGTAACAGGCAAACGTAACGTATTAACACAATAGGAACTTTATATTAATAAGTATGACATCACATTTTCCACACAGGTTGGTAGGGATTTGCAGCATAAGCTGCTGACTTCTTTCTCACAGGGGTGTTCAACATGTTCGTAGGTAAGACCTTCTTTGCGCGCAAGCATTTCTTTTTCGTGACGGTGCACTTTATCACGATCTAATCTTGCGATTTGAGACTTGGAAACTGATGCTTCAAGTTCATGGTAAGCTTCAAACAAGCACTTGGCCAACGGCTGTTTCCCGGACTGCAGCAAAAAGTTAATCGTTTCGCTAACAACATCGACATAATCTTCATCGGGACAAGTGTTTGTCAGGATAAGGACTAACTCTTTGAGATGCTCTTCGCTGCCGGGTTTCGTTCGCTTAGCAGCAGGTCCATCTTTTTTCTTTTTCTTCTTTACTCGGTCGCGCCCGATCTTGTTAAACTTACTCTTGTGCTTTAAGATATCTCTGTCGCCTGTGAATTGAAACGTACTCTTGGCACCAATACTGATCACTGTCGACACACTTGCCACGCTTCCGATGCTACCGATAGATGCACCACTGGCGGTACTGCGCAAGCTGGAATTTGACGCAGTTGATTGCATCGAAAATAAACTGGCGCTGTCGTCGTGATGATCTAGGGCGCCGGTTTCATCGGCTATTTTTATTGCATCACGACGAAGCACTATGACTTCTGCAAAGCGATCATTTGTTGTCTCAAACGTGGACGCACGCTCAGAAAAATCTTCAATACATGAGGCAGCATAAGATGCAGCAGCATCAACGCATTTCTTCAAAAGATCTGTTCTGTTGTGTTTATGTGAAATTCTTCTAGCTTCGAACCACATTTGGGCAGCGATTAACATATCTATAGCACATGCAACATCATGTCCGTAATCAAGCAAGATACGAGCTGCCGCAGCATATGCTTCCCGTTGCTGCTTAGGACTTCCCAACTTTGACGATATGCCTTCAGCAATGGATGTAACTTGATCGTTATTGATGACTTCGCCAGCGTCGCTACAGCAAATAAAGTACGTCCTCCAGTCTCCGCACGCAAAAGCAGCGCGCTTTGCCCCATCAGAGTATTTTGGGTCTGAGGAGAGAAAAACCGTTAGAGCCTCTTCGAATTTCCTCTCTCTCATAAAGGACTCTCCGAGAGACAACATGATGGCACGTGTGAAACTTGCATTATTCATGAAAAGCTCTAAACCAAGACGATGAAGCTTATGGTTTTCAATGAAGTTAAGACACTTTTCAAAGTGTGTTGTAGGCTCCTCGTTTTCTCCTAATGAAACCAAATGACGCAGCGCAGACTCAAAACGATTTAACTTCACATCAACTTCAAAGCGAGCAGCAGAGTCTGGTATTGAACGCCACCGCTGTAACAGTGGAAGGTAAACTTTAGGATCCATCTGCGAATGTCGTGCGACTGCTTTGGCTAGATCAAAATCATACATTCCGATGGCAGTGTTGAAAATAAGTTCGTAATCAGCGAGAAATGCTAGGTATTGGATTGAATTTTGAACATGGTCAGATAACAAAACTGAGGTCTTTCTTTGATGCCTCAGTTGCACCTGGTGCGCGGTGCTTTTAATCAGAGTTAGCGCGTCTTCAAGCCTCGGCGGTACTTCTTTGGCGAACGTCGAGAGAATGGGAAGGAGAAAATGCCCGTCTGTCACCATTTTACCCGACAGTGTTGCTCCATTCTTCTCAGCATTTAGCATGATTTCTCGCATTTTCGCACACACTCTATTCACCTTTGACGGCACCTCAATATTTTGGAAAGACGCGTAGGCTGGTTGGTTTTCCGCTCTCAACCATGACGGGACTGGATACTTCCACAAAGTTGTGTCGACATCAATCAAACTTGAGAGAAAGAGGTTGATGTTATCTATCTTCACGATTTGATCGAGGAATGCTTCTGCACCCCCATTTTCTAAGAAGTCCTTTGCATCAAAATCCACTATGAGATTCGTGTCTATTCGCTGTCTCCTCATTATATCCAGAGCAGTCGAATAATCTCTTTCCCTGATCTTTGTCATCACGTATGGCAGGGCCAAGGCTCTTGGGCTCATACTTTCCAAATTTCCCCTTGGCATTTGGACGACGACACTAGGACTATTTGTTAAGAGAGCCACGAGACGCGAACCTCTTTCGACGCTGCGTGGCTCGTATCCATCCAAGGCTGTATTTTCATCCGATCCCATGAGAGGATCGAAGTCGCGCAAATTAGCAAGAGGGAGGAAGCGCATTTGCGGTCGAGAACCCAGGGTAATGTGAGTAAGAAATCTATGTTGAAGAGAAACGCCAAATGAGGAGGTCGCGCTCGAGATGAGGCGTTCTCCACAATAAAGGCGATAGCGAGATGACAGGCCGATAACAAAAGGGTTGGATGATTCGCCGCGTCCATAACTTTCGACCGCAGTTGAAGACACGGCAACGTCAGCATGTGGATCAAATAGCCCTACAACCCAAGGACACGGCTCAAGCAAATGCCCCAACCCAAGTGGTTCTAGCATTCCACCTTGTGAATAGCTAAAGAGAGCTCCATCGAACAGTTCCAGCAATGCACTTCCCCTTGCTCTTTCTGTAAAAGCAGTGTCTGACCAGTTTACAATACGAAGGGCTCGTCCCTCACGCAAGGGCAGGGATGCAGTGATGGTGATTTCAACTATTGGAGAATGTGACGAATCGCTAGATGTATTCCATGAAATATCCATTTCGATAAGATTCTCAAAGAAATCATAGTTTCCTCTTGTAGCTTTGGGACTCGAGACAGCTATAACAGTGAAAGAATCGTTGTTTGCGTCGATGATGGCAATATCTCTTAGCGCCGTGCCTTCCAACACGTGCCCAATGCCCATTTCGTGGTCTGAGGATATTTTTGGTAGTAGATCTGCAGTGGCCACAATTGAAGGGGGGCTGAAACCAGGCGTCAAAGATATCCCGTTGCCACAGAGACCAAAGTTCAATAATGCAAATTTTCCATCCGACATGGTGACAAGGAATTCTACCCGATTCTCATCAGGTCTCGAAGAAAGCTCGTGAAAAAAGGAGGGCCTTGTTGCAATACCCACGACTGGGGCAGGAAACTCCAAAGACGAAGCATACATGGGCGGAGGAATAATTGCTTTATCTAGAGGGGTCATGTGCAGTGTCTTTCCGTCGATTGCCATGGCTAGAACAGATGAATCTTTTCCTGTTGGATTGTTACGATAGTAGATTGTGGATGAGTCCCAACGAAAAGCGTATTCCCGCCATTCTAATGCATGAAAACTTGTATTCACTGCAACAATATGCCTTCGATCCAAAGCAACCATAATCTGATACGGATCCTCTTCTGAAAATTTCACCTTGGAAATAATCGCAGAGGATGACGATGTAATGTGGCCACCATATCGCAGTTCATACTTGAGGTACCAATGATAATTGCTCCTGTGATACAGCTGTAACTTCCCGTACATGCACACAGGCTTTTGTTCTGATTGGCTCGCACTCGTCAAGGGCGTCACCAAACTCGTCACAGCCAACAACTCGCCATCTAGGTTAAAGACAACTCCTACAACTTCTTCTTTCTCTTTCATACGATCATAGGTCATGTGGATTTTACACTCTCTATGTCTCAATCCATTTGGTTCCATAAAAGCAACTTGCATACTTATAGGTCGACCCCTCACGCTAGTTTTACTCGACATCGAACGCGAAGATTGTACTGCTCCAACGTAGTGAGAACATCCTGCCGATGCCCAAGTAGGAGAGACGGGTAATAGGTTAGGAACATCTCTTCCTGATCCATCTTCCTCTTTGGAAAGGGATAGGAGTTGGAGAGTCGTGCGGCTGAAAGTTCGAATGCGTCGGAGGGGATTGGATTCGGAATTTTCGTTCGTAGTTTTTGCGTTGGCATCCATCGTTGACACAGCCAGTGAGGAACTATCAGGCCTCCAGCAAAATGAAATGGCATTGGGATGAATCGCCTCCTCCGAAGTACCGTTGTTGCTGTTGTTGTTGCTGTGATTTCCTGCGTAAAGACACGGTTCCAAACGCACTTCGGCAAGAATTTCATAGTGAGTATTCATGGTCATAAGAATAGGCAGCCTTAATTCATCGTTCTCTAATTGCAACGCATTCCCCTCCTCGTCCTCACTGGCAAAAGTAATCAGCGCCAAGACTTCGCCATCAGGACTCCATCCTCCGCACTCCAACCCATTCATAAAAGTGCCGATGCATTCACTCCCGTCTTCAGGGCTGCCATTACGAGACACAACAGAGTTGGTAGAATCGATGGAGACGGATACCACGTGACCCGCATGGGAAAGACAGGTTACGTGAAGTCTGGCTCGATCGTTAATGTTCAATCCAAGAATGGCGTCTGCATTATGGGTGTTACTTGCTTCGGGCGATTCTTCCTGCAGGAAGCCAGCAGCATAAAACCACTCGGAACGCGGCTCTGATAACGTATCATTTGCACCTTTCGACGCGCTGGATGCATCAGCCCCTCCCTCGTCGTCTTGTTCCGCACTGGATTCCAGCGCAACCTTCTCGAGGTCCACCATCCACACCAAGCGATCATTGCCATCCAGTGCCAATAATTTCCCCTCCGACGTCATCACGAAAACTTCCGGGGGCTGTTTTGACAGCTGAAGCGAAGAGAAGTCTTCTCCCTCTTGATATGACTCATCAACCGCAGTAGAATCATTTGCATGGTCTTGATCATAGTCAAATCTACCATCATTGATGTCCACATCACGATGGCCATCAGCAGAGGTGTTGCGAATAACGGCGACTATTTTACCGGAGATGGCATAGCGATCGTGGTGCTCACGATGGAATCCAAGTGGAAGGGCGTGTCGCACTTCGCCTTGGAGGGCTAAATTCCTCATGGTGGGGGACTGCTTTGTCGCTCGATGTTGTGGCAGC
>JALLPD010002051.1:0-15078 GCA_036940065.1 Cyclotella cf. meneghiniana | reverse complement strand
TGGTTACTGTGGTGGTTACTGTGGTGGTTACTGTGGTGGTTACTGTGGTGGTTACCGTGGTGGTTACCGTGGTGGTTACTGTAGTGGTTACTGTGGTGGTTACTGAGGTGGTTACTGAGGTGGTTACTGTGGTGTTACTGTGCATAAATTTTTTCTGAATTACTGCAATAATGACACAGTAGCCTTCCTTTCAGTACTGTGTAATTACTGCAGTAAAATGAAGTTACACTTTGATTCTCATGATAACAACATATAGTAATCTCTTCAATTTCACTAAACCAGTGCTAAACTAGTGCTGAAAAATAACCACAAGAACCTATTATATGGGGAACAAGCCATATGAAACATTAAACCCTCTTCTCCTTCTTGTGCTTCTCCACCTGCTCTCCATCATCTGACCTCTTCCTCTTTGGTGATTGTCTAGACTTAAATGCCTTCAATTTGGTCATCTCATTTATCACCTCATCATCTCAATAACATGTATCACCCACCATACTTCTCACCATACTGTAAAAATCACAACCCTTATACAGCTCTTGAAGACTCCACTATTTCTCAAGCTGCCTGTGATGTGGTTCATTGTTGTTTTGTCTAGGAAAACAACATAAAATGCAATACTTCTACCCACATCCCTTGACCCTTGATGGGCTTCTCTGAAGCATTCTCATACATTTCCAAAGTACACAACAATTGTACCCAAGAGTGGAACCATTGACTGCACTCTAGGCTGCAATTTCTGGAAAATGTTCTGGTCCCAAAAACAGCACAATTTGCTCTGGTAGGATTCTCCAGATTTCCCACAGAACTCTGATGATGCTCTGAAAGGCCCTATAAGAATCTTGCAAGACCCCCCACACCCTTGTGGATGAACAAGAAAATCTGATCATTTTTCTGATTTTCAGAACTCTGATGATACTCTTCTTGATGTAGGGTTATCCCTATGAGGATGTGGAGAACTCTGTCAGAAGTTACCAGAATTCTGTCAGAACCATGAAAGAGCTGTGATATTCTGTATTCCAGAATAATGCAGAAAATTCTAGAATCATTCTTTAAGGCTGCATTAAATAACTTGTTAGCTCTCAATCAATCACAAAACAATGAAATAGATGTTCCTCACATACATAGTACAGGCAACTCCCCATCAATACCGAGCAACTCTTCATCATATTCACAGTAGCCTTCTGAAAAAATTTAATCTTTGGATCAAAATTCTTGGTGTGATAATATTTGATCATATCATAGAAACTCTATCCCCTACATAGTAATGGCATACAGATCATCATTTTGCTTGTGGTATGGTCTATTCTGATTGCATCTTTCATGAAAGCCTAGAATTACATAGTACCATCCCAATCCACTTTCTGCTGTCATCCAGTCAATGGTCTTTAGTAGGCATGCAGGCAGAGGTGGTGGTGGGGTATCAGTCAACTTGTGGACTGATGATTTAGAAATTGCGATTTGAGCACAAATTGGTACCCTTATTTGATAAAATTATTAGATGAGAGAGACATGTAAATTCATCAATACAAGATGGATTCTTACCTCTTTTTTGCAGTTGCCACTGCTTGCATGTAGGCATACAGGCAGAGGCAGCAGCAGGGAGTTAATCAATTTGTGGGCTGATGATTTAGAGATTGTGAGTTGAGCATGAATTGGCAATTTAATTGAAAAATTTTTAGATGAGGGAGACATGTAAATTTGTCAATAGAGGACAGGTTTTTACCTTTTTTTGCAGTTGCCACTTGATTGCAATATAGGCAGTGGTGCATTGGTTGCTTTGTAGGCTTAATATTTTGATATCGCAAGTTTAGCATGATTTGGAAATTTAATTAAACAAATTGTTAGATGAGGGAGACATGCAAATCTGTCAATACAGGACAAATTCTTACCTTTTTTGCAGTCACTGCTCAATTGCAATGCATGTGTGTGGGTGAAGGTGGTAACGTGGTGTCGATTTGTTTGTGGGCTGATGATTTAGAGAATGCGAAAATATTGTTGGATGTGAAAAATTCAATGCTCTATCAATGCACAATGGATTCTTACCTTTATTCAGTCATGGCTCAATTGTAATATTGTCATGTGGCTAAAGGCAGCAGAGGGGCAAAATTTGAGTTGCCTGATGAGATATGATTGATCATGGGATTGGTTTACCCAGCCAAAAGAAATTTAATTGAAATCATGGTGAGTAAAATCACTACTAATTTATGAAACTGTGCTCATTATTCTTTTTTGTCACCACTCTCTATCAATAAAGAATCATTAAATTCAATATTGTTATGAAATATTGATGAATGAAGACTTGTGGTGGATCCCATTGAAATTTTTTTGTTTTGATTGTTGTGGGGTGATGATGATGGACCGTGCATGGATGCATTGAAAAAGCATGGTGATTCAAAGCATGTCATATCAGCATGCTTGTCATAAAAAATGTGTAGTATTATGTTCTGCTACTAAAACAATTGTTTCTGACATACTGATTGTCACATCATTTTGGCAGGAACAAATAATCTGGAAATGTTTTTAAAGGGGCCAGAGCCATGTTCTGGTGAAAAAGTCCTGAAGCAGAGCCGCATGTGTTCTGACAAGAATTCTATAAGAATTTACAACCCAGACTGCACTATGGGGAATCCATTCAGAGAAAATTGATAAAGTGAAACTTGAGGCCTCCATATATTGCAGTCAGGGATGATACAAACCAAAAGAGGTTGACATCTTCTCATGATATTGAGACTTTTGTGCAGTTGACTTAGTCTTTCAGTGAACAATCCCAAGAAAAGCTTTTTCTAAGCCAGAGGCATCCCAAACCAACTTGAGACTGGGAGGGAAGGATATTGTCATCAACCCCCCTGCCTTGTCTCCTCCAAGTCAAACAGTCCCCCCCTCCTCCTCCTCTACATTGCTATCTCAAAGAAACTGGCCGTCCTCTACTCTTAGCAAGTTCAGACAAAGTCTTGCACTCTTCCTCACAAGAGGAATCATCATAAGCAATAATTTGTCTTCTTGGTGGCCTCTAGAGGGTGACAATGGGTTGGTCCTGATCTGAATCAGTTGAGGAGGAGACAGAAGAGGGCTTATGTGACATCTGGGATCATTGGGGATATGGGAAAGCGAAATTGTATCAAATGGATTGAGCAAGCAGACATCATCCCTTATTCAAACAAACTGTTTTTGCACCTGCCGTGACTATCTTAATAAAGGAGTGGAGGGTGGGGTTGGATGGGGTGACAGGCTCGTGCTTCAATGTTTTGCTGAAGGGATAATACAGGGGTGCAACTTTTTCATTGCTATGAGATAGCTGAAAAGATGATTGAGAAAAAATTACTACCCCATAAAAATAACCTTTTTGGTATATTATATGATTCTCTGTTGATAGGAGGAGTGGAGGGTGGGGATGGTTGTAGTCAGTGGCTGTTGCTATACATGTTTTGGTGTGGGTATAGCCTGGTGTGCAACTTTTTACGTTGAATAATTCAGATCAAAATAAGATCAAGGACAGGGACAGGAACCCCCCCCCAATTACTAATCACTTTTGCACATGACATGGATCTCTACATGTGAATGCCACAGGGAATCAAATCCTACATGTTGTTGGGGAGGCAGGAATGAGCTAATGATAGAAAAAGAGTGGAGGGGATGGCTTTGGAATTTTTCAATGAAGTCAGCAGATAAAACAGGATGAAAAAATCAAAGCAAAAGGACTCAGAGTGTGGGGAAGATCTACAGTTATGTGGCAGCAATGGCTGTGAAGCATCAAAGATAACAGGTTGTTAGGTGTGCGAGGGAATGAGTTATAGGTCAACGCAGTAGTGGGGATGACTAGGGCATTTTTTCAATTTAGTCAGCAGACAAAATGGATAAAAAACAAGAGGGCTCATGGTGCATGACAGGTTAATAATTCTTTGCAGCAATGGCTAAAGGAATAATCAGTGTGCACATTTATGAGACATGTATAGGCTGAGATACGGATGGATTACTGGGTGGTGGCAGATTCTCCATGGCGACAGACTTTCATTGCATTCAGTGGAGGCCTGCAAAAGGAGGCTGCCACTGCACTACCTGGCCATGAATAAACATGATAGTTGGCAATGGTACTTGTTTGCAATCGTCAATTTTTACTTCCCACTCCACCTCATTTCTGAATGTTTAGTTTTCTGCTTAAAATTTTGCCTATTCCATAAACACATACTCCACCCAGCTACATATTAATAAGGGATGAAGATTTTGATGTTGATTCCTCCCCATCCATCTAAATTTTTACAATGTCTTATATTATAATTTAAATTTGTCTAACAAAAACTTTTACTTGATGTGTTAATTAGTGTTATAGATTAGATTACTGAAAATTACTGAAATTTACTGGAATATTACTACCCTAAAGAGCGGTGCAATAGACACACCCTAGCAATAGACACACTTTGCAGAATCTCACCTTTTTCTGGTAATTTTGGTTTTGAGCCCTTAAACTCCTCTTTTCAACCTAAATGCACAGTGAATAGATTTGCCTTTTGTAGACCAATCTGCCCCCATGTGGGGCTCCCTGTAGTTCCTCTTGGTTTAAAAGTTGTGGCTAGTTGTTAATTTACTCACCACACATCACATTTCATGGTTCGATTCAATTTGTGCATTGGCAACTTGACATCTTACCATAATCATTGAGAAAAATTGGCACAAACACATGGGGACATAAGAAAATGATAGAAGTACAGTAATATCTATTATTATTTTTTTGTATGGACATCTTTATTTCACATGGTATAAATTTGCAAGAGAACGGAGTGATAGACACACTTTACAATATCTCAAGACATCTGGTGTGTCTATTGCACCGCTCTTTATGGTAGAAAGTTCCTGGAATATTAATGCTTACTGCAGTAATATTTCTGCTTGTGACTGTGTTATTAGTAATGTCTTCATGACAAATAAATTACTAAGACATTGCTGTCAGAATTCTGATTACAGCCACGAAATCAGTAACACTACTGTTGCAGTCAAGTAATACAATTCACAGCAAAGTGACATCACCTAGATCATACCCAGAAGGGAATTCCCATGATTCAGGTTATGAGTACCAGAATCCTGGTCAGTAACCGGTTGTATGTTTTGATTACTCACTTTTTGGACAGTAACCAAACATTGAAATTCAAAACTCAGCATTGGAACATGAATTTCATACACCTGAATGCAAATTTTGTTGGAGATGTTTGAACACAAATCCAATGGGCACGGTCACATTTTTTGTTGAACCTTTTTGAGTGAAAAACCCATGGGCCTCTCTCATCTTTTGCTGAACATATTTGAATACAAATCTTATGGGCCTGATTCTATTTTTTTATGTGTTGGAATCTGAATTCCATTGGCATACCTGCAATTTGATGCTTGTGAATAAGTAATGTTTTGTAAAGTATGGTAAAAGCCTGGATAGAGAAGTCACACATATATAAGTTGAAGGACTTTTTAAATTCTGTCAACAGTGACTTGTGATTGGACCATAAGGTTATAAAATAGGCATTGGCTAGTCAACCATTTATGTATTCTACGCTTGGATGAAATATTCACCCTAGACATGACTTAAAATATTATTTGGCAATTTGTTTTCAACTTATTATCTCTTTTTAGCATCTTCCTGATTCAATTGACTAATAGTGCATTGCATATTTTGAATGATACCACTAAATGTATCCTCGTACAAATTTGAGACAAAGAGCTCTACCAATGGAGCAAGACTCATGGAGATACCAAAGCATGACTATGAATGTTAGCACACCTTCATTTGAATTCTTGAGCAAAATTGTGAGTACCTATGCATTGCTGGATTGAAAAATGGGAAACTATTTTGGGCGGGCTTATTGTTAAAATGGTTTCTTTTAGGAATCGATACAAATGAATGATGGGTTGGAAACTTTTTCTTAAGATTGTAAAGCTGAATCTGCAGCACATATCTGTAAAACTCAAATGCACCAATGAAATCATATGTTGAAAAGTACTTATCAGACGAGTGGTACATAACATAACAAATCAAGTCAAAATTTTAGTTGAGTGTTTCCACCAAGATTATAGGAATACAGAGTGGCAGAGACCACTTGTGAAACATACTTGAACATAGTCCTGCCACAATTGCCCCCTGTACCAATATCCAACAATCCATCGGCCTGTAGCTATATGATGTAAATTTACAATTTGTCAAAGCATCATATGAAAAATACAGGAAGACAAGAAATCATAATTCAAAAACAGCAAACTTACAAAATGTCACCATGTGCGCTCAAACAAACCCTCTCAATGAACATTCATAGATCAAAGCAAACTACCAAACCAACTCAAAATAGGTCATTGAGCACACAGAGCTCCCACTGATTAGATTAAGGAGGACAATACAAACACGGCACAAAAATTAGAATGGGTAGGTTGGCTTACTTCATTTATGAATTCAAAGGAGATAGATGAAATGATAGTCTTCCCAAGTCAACCTTTCCTAAACTATTTTCAACACTAACAAAAACACAACAGAATCAAGCATTCAAATGTTAATCTGACATCTAACATATAATTAGTGAGTTGATTAAACTTAGAGTGTTCAATATATTCAGTGCATGGCATAATCTATTAGTCATGTGTCATAGTTCTAGCAGACAATGCATGCTCAAATTGCAGATGATAGACAAGCATGTGTACTATGGGGTGACTATAACATTTGATTGCTTCATGGTAGAGGACTACATGTTGTTAAATTAATCATTTATTCACAGTTATATCCATGAAGAAGTGCATAATATCTGCCATTGCTATACTTGTTGGGATATATGTATAAAAATGTTTTTGATACCTTTTTTGATGCTTAAAACCTTAGGATATGTCCATAACATAAGGATTTTGTGCACTTTTGCACCATTGCACTTTTGCACTTTTGCCCTTTTGCACTGCATATTCATAGTTTGTCCATTGCTTTCAGAGGTGTAAAATTTCAATTTCCTGACAGGTTGGAGAATATTTGGCAGTTCAAAAAATCATACCCCTGAATTCATACCCCCTATTTTGCCCAATCTTTGCCCATCTCTTCCAATTTTTTGAGAGACATCTCATGAACCATGATTAAAATTGTCAGCAGAACAGCCATTCCTAAGAACATATCATTTGCCTGATCATGCCACACAACTTGTCCTTCCCTTACCTATCACTGCCAACATTGACATCCCCATCAAACCAAATTATCATGTCTTCTGGTGATACCAACACCAATCTTTTTTGCATCAGGAATTGAGCACCTACACAACAAGAAAAAAATCACACTCAGTAATATAATAATACTAAGCACTGAAATTTCCTATTGTAAAAATGAGAAGCACAAATATGATGTTAAAATGTTCAAGAGTAAGAAACAAAAACGTGTTGATGGTGTTGCAGTCAAACAAGATCTGATTAGAGAGATAAATGATGAGTCGGAGATGAAAGAGGGTCAACTCCAATATCTTAAAGAGAAGATGAACAATCCCGTTGCAATAACACAAAAAACATGTGCACTCCCTAGGTCATAAATATACATTAATATGATGAAATTTTTTTTAATTATTACATCAAGAACAAATATATGGCTGCCTTCTACGTGCTTGTATAACTTAGATCTTGGAAGAGAACATCAAATATTTGATGTCTTTCCACACCACTTGCCTTTTTGAACCCTTTAGAAATTTTCTTCTACTCTACATGGCATGCTTGATGAGAAATGTTGAATTGATGCAAATTGTTGACTCTTTTGACAACATACCATACACTGTCTAAAACTTCAGTATGTGCATCCCTTATTTGACCAGAATGTCATAGAGTCAACCGCAGCGACAGCTGAAGTACCATTTGGTTCAAGCTAGATGAACTGATGTGGTTATTATCCTGTTTGGTGGTGATGGTGGTGGCTGACAACCAAGGCTGATGCACTTTTGATTGCTCTTTCTTTGCTACTCATTGACCAGCTGCAACACACAGGACTGGTATGATGTTCTTTAGGCATGGTAAAAATAGAGGACACTAAGATGAAAATAACCATCTTGCACCAGCTTGCCTTGAGCACTGAAAGACATGATGAGAAGAATCAGATTGGGTCCCATCCCTTTTTAGTGTACCGTGACAGAAGTGGGTAGCATCAGTTGCAGCAGCCCATACAATAGCTGTGTCAATACTTGGTTGATGGTGCCACAAAAATCATGATTCATTGAAATGATGACCGCTCCTCATCATGACCAAAAAGTTGAATTCCAGCAATACGTCTTTCAATTTTCATCTATTCATGTAGCTCATCAGAAAGTCCTGGGAATCAGAGGTCTATTGGTTTTGTAGGCATCCGCAATCAGAAGTGGATGAGGGTATGATGCCTTTCGAGTTTGTGAAATGGCTTTTTACACCCTAATTTTGCGGTACAAAATGCAAAAAATGCATATGGTATAGACATAGCCTTACAAAGGCATCCTTTTGAACTCACACACAATAATCAGATAAGATAACTACAGGCTACAGACTGATTGCTTACTTTGCCCTTCGATGTCATTTCCAAACAATAATTAACAAGATGAAAGCAAAGGCATGAATGGTGGTTCTTTGTTTAGTGTCACAGCTGTTGCATGGTGTACATCACCAAGAAAGGTGATGTTATGTTGACATTTTCTGAAATCAAGTCACTTGTGTAATGTCAGATTCAACAATTTTTTGTATTACAACCTTCGGGATGCTTAAACCTTGACATGTACAGTAGTTTCTCTTGAAACCTTCAGTTGATCCATATTGAGTGATCTTTGCCAGCCAAATTGACATCTTTGAACAAAGTTCAATGACAATGGAAACGTTATTCTGCCATAGCATGGTTATAAATGGATGTTTTCCTATTCTAGCACTCTACCAGGAAGAAAAGGTTTTTACAATTTTTCTCATTTTCTGCGCAGAGTTATTCTGTAAATTTTTAGTTTAAAAAGATTAGCTTGCCTCGCACTAGTAAGCTGTATAACGAAGTAAATTTCCTTCAAAATACACAATGGAACCATGGGATGTTTCTGGAATTAGTGTTGGCCTGTGATTAATATTATTTCCATACCAATCCTTTTTGACAGACGTCTTGTCATTAGCCTGTGATCTCCTTAATGGCCCTTTTCAAACCAATCCTATACTCTAAAGCCATGCGTTCATCTCTATTGAGAATCTTTCTACTAGACAGAAGCTTTTCGTCTTCCTCCAAGGTTGACACTCTCAATGCCTCCAATGACCTTTCTTGATCTGATACCGAGATTTTTGACATTATCCTTGACGATTGTTTCCCTGTTGAAAGCAATTTCTTTGCCACAACTCTGTATGCCTCAGCTACAGCTGCACCACTGGCACGTTCGATGCTTCCACCACTATCCAAAAACCCATAATCTTGTATGAATCGATCATTTCCTTCAACTCCACCACCGTATGAAATATCAATTGCTTCTCCAGAGGTGACATCCGCCCCCGCAATCACTTTTAGCATACCACCTGGCTCTGCTCTTCCAGATAAGATGTGGGGACTGTCTCTGTCATGGTTGCACATGTCGATGAGTGGGATAAAGAGACGATGGGGAAAGGTTCCTTGCGAAGTGCGTGCTTGTACGGTGAGGACTCGTGAGGTAACTAACCAAGTGGCCCATTGAAGGTGGGAAAACGTGGCGATTTCACTCTCGTCATTTTCACCATTCTTCCATCGATACAAATTGTAAGATATGGCAGCCATGGTCTCAATATCCCTTTCATACCTTGCCTTGACCAATTTCCTTCTAGACAAAGTCTCTTCTGCAATCAAAGGACTTTGCATCATTTCCAAAGCTGAATCTGAAAAGAAATCAGTCGAACCAAGACAATCTGAACATTCATAGGGTGGCAACATGGCAAAGTAATCCCCAATATTTTTTCTCCTCCCACCGCTAACCAGTGCACCAATTTCTCCTCCACTCTTCCATCGACAATACATTTGCAAAAACGACGTCGCCGGCAGCGTCGGATCGGCACTTTGTCTCCCAAAATCCAATGCCATTTCGTAAGGTATTTCTATGATGGGATCTCCTTTGCGTACATCTTGCAGCGCGATGACTCCTCTAATATAACAGTCGGTGCCCGGGAGGGGGACTTGGCCTAAGCCCACTCGCTTTAAGTTGGCTCCTCCCCCGTTTGATTCGATGAAGTCGTAAAAGAGAAGAGCGGATTTGGATCGATCGATGACTCCTCCGGAAGAGGTGGCAGTGGAGGTGGAAGAGGGCGACCCGAATCCTCGCAGGCCTGAGACGCTAGGTGCCTTCTTTTTCTTTGCAGCGGTTTTGGATTTCGCCATGAGTAGTGTGATGGATGAGGCGTCATTTTGTAGCACATGGTGGAAATGAGATGAAACTGGAGAATGGAATGAGTGCACACGGTTGAAGGTCCATCCTTCTTCAATTAATGCTCCAAACAAGAGAGGGGTGTAGGACTGCAGCTTCTTCATTGTTTTACTTTAGTGGATGTGATGTTAGATGTGCTGCAGCTATGGTTACGATACACCTTGGATAGACAATGGACTCACCAGAGTCCATCGCGCGGCAATCTTTTAGACATACGAAACATCACTCTCCCGGAAGTGAAAGGACTGTCTACCTACCGTATAACTACCTAGGTAGGTTTGTACAATACGGTACCATACCATTCCAGGAAATGTCCGCGATCACGCCAATATGTGACTGGGTGGCTGCCAAAATTCGTAACCCTCCAAGTGAGATTGGTCTTAAACCGCTATACTACTGCTTAAAAAAAAAGAAGTATACCGTGTACTTCTGCTAGTTTTGCAGAAGTATAGCGTGTTNACCGCTATACTACTGCTTAAAAAAAAAGAAGTATACCGTGTACTTCTGCTAGTTTTGCAGAAGTATAGCGTGTTTTAAGGTTACTTTACGACGAAGTGCTCACGTGAGCACAGAAAATGAGCGCACGTAAGCCACTGACACAAGAATTTGCCCGTGACGATCACATTTGTGATGCTAGCTGGCACCATCATCACTATATCATCGCAGCAGCAGAACTCCGTCGTCCTCCCCAACGACGAGTTGGTTTGTGACGACAGGTATTCGTGATCAATCCTCTTTCATCACGGTCTATCATCATCCCTTCAACAAGTCAAATTGACTGCTTTCCCCACCTCCTTGCTCCTCCGAGAGTTCGCTGTTCTGCCGTGTGGTGAGAATTGCCTTTCGTGACAATATTTCCATCTCACGTCATACTTGCTGTGCAGTTCTAACATTTTCCCGCAGCATCGAATATTTCTATCATGTATTGCCCGACCTGCCATCACAACCCCTGCAAAGCGGTATTGTATAAAGACATGCTCGAAGGAGAGTTGTCTACCTTGTTAGATTCTTTGGATAACAGCAAAAAGCGCAATCACCTGTACCGTTGTTTTGTTTTTGGGGAGCATGGAACCCTCGGAAGGAGGGTACGTATTCGCATTCCTGAGTGTGTTGTTGAGTTCATCCGCAGCATCTGTCCCGATCCTAACAACAATTACACCGGTCATCGAGATATCGATGAGGATGGGACAGAGCTACAAGTTGGATTTGGGAGAACTAATGAATCCTTCGAGTCAGTTCTTCCAGATTCTATTCTCGGTGACATTGACTTTGAGGGTGGTGAGAAAGTGAAGATTTGTGTTTCGTTTGATGACAACACGCACCCAATTCAAAAAGTAAGGGAGTTTGTGAATAGATCTCCTGCACAAGGATGGACAGTGACATTCAGTGGAGAAAATTATACCAACGCAACGATGATTTGCAACTCTGCTGGCAGTTGGCGCGAGGTGTACATCTATTGCATGATGAATTCTGACAGCTACACGCAGGTAGTGTATGACAAAATTTAACGTTTTGTGTTATTGAAATGTTGTTTTATTATGGTGTTGTTATTTATCAACCTTCGACAAATATCTGAAGTAAAAACAACATAATTTTAAATCATGCAAACATTCACATCTACATCATGCCCTAGTTTTCTTCCTCGAAATGGAGCCCAACCCATAATTATTACGGAGAGATAAAAACATTGTATGACTAGTATTCACTTCTCTGACACGAGGCTTTCTCTTTTTGTTGCCCAATTCTGCTGAATTTATGCTTTTACTGCACTGATTTGTGGTCCATAGCCCATTCATAATTGGATGATGGGCTATTTGGTAACAAGTCAATCCTAGAAACTCATCTCGTTTGAAGATTAAATTGTCTGATTCGATCGAAATGTGATGAGCAACGATAGAACAGGCTTCATCGGAGCACAACGCTAGCCACTTCCTGTTGTATACACTTGACCGGATAGCGTCCACTGAGGATACTCCCAGTGCTTGGATCAATTGCTGTTTTCCCTCTTCTGTTTTTCTCAATCGACTCTGAATTCCCTCTTCCAGTTGACACACGCAACAGGTCCTTCGATGACGGTTTTGTATGATTGCAGGAGAATGTGCAATATTCCAAATAGCGCTATTCAACTCGGCCTCTCTAGTGAGATCAATGGCAAGTTCATCTTTGAATGCAATCATCTGTTCGGCTAATATGAGACGAAACTTCCAATTGTGCAATTTGAAACGCCGATACTGACAGTGGTCATCGTCAGCCGACATATTCCATGACATCCTTCCATTCACAACCATGAAGTCAAAAATTCCAAGTAAACCCATTTTATACCATTTCTTGAAATGCGCCTGCTTCGTAAACGAACCACCAATCTTCTTATCTTTATCTACATTGTCAACACCACCCATATAGCTGTCCCGTGTATAGCACTTTAGCGCCTCTTCTATCTCAAATTCGACAGATTCACTACCAATTCGTCGCTTTACTGTCACTTTCTTTGACACTCCTAGAGTCGAAATGAATGAAACGACTTTATTGTCGTTCCATTGTCCAAATAGGACTTTATTCACAGGGTCATACTTTTCTAAGGATGAACCTCTGGATGAGCTCTTCTTCAAATTCATTATAGATGAATCCCAACCCTTTCAATTTGACCGAATAGTTCCACATGCAAGGATTTGGTATCTCTCTCGAAGTAGTAGAAATAACTCTGGAGCAGTATAGCGATTGTCCATATATATTTCACGCATTCCTTCAGGGTCGTTATGTATCCCACTTGATATAATTGCATTAACCACTGCTTTCTGCGTCGTAGGAAGATGCCATGCTTCTTCTACAATGTGCGCATTATTGGAGTTCTTTCCTTGGTAGATGTCAAGGTGGTATATAAAGTTCTTACATTGTGACGAATTGACGAGCACAAAGAAATCAATTCTGTATTTGTCAGGCTTCAACGCGTTGTATTGACGCACGGGATTATAGCGCGATTTATTTGCTATACCACCTTTGTCAAAGGAACATTCTTTACCCAAAATGAAAGAACGTTTTGCATGTTCATTCAAGGAGAGGATAGATGCTCGTAGTTGGTGACATTTGTCTTGGACTGATGTCTTCTGGATCTCTGGTTAAAGTGCTGCTCGGATTTGTCTGAATCTGTATTCAGGCATAACATCGGATGCCCACGAAGTAAACCCAATCACAGGAGTAGAATGCCCCGGACCACTGCACAGTTCATGAGGAGGAGAGAAATATGATGACAGACCTCCTACTTGGCGATTGTCTATGCTCATCTTCAGAATGATGCCCAGTGCACGAAACATTTCCTGTACCTGAATAGGCTTCCAGAGGCTTCCTGCAAATTGATTCCCAATTTTCTTCGTGTGCACATATGCATTAGAATTTGCGGTGATTCTCTTTATCAACTCATATGTGAAACCACCAGCTACACCGCACGATTCTAAGACAGTCGTGAATTTGTTGCATACATTGTGACGCAACGCGGGTCCTCTTCCCTCATAATGATACAGCGTTTCCTCAATACCATCTGAAGGAACGTCCTCGTATCTCCATTCAAATTCTTCGTTGTACTGGCCATCTTCTTCCATGTTTGTGGGTTCATAACCGTTATCCGGTAGATAACCATGGAGCAAGTCATCAACGTTCAAAACCCTCACATCATCATCTCCAGTAAAGCATTCGTCATCCTTGTGAAACCCGTGCATGTTGTCTTCTTCTTCCGATTCTGAGGAGTCATTGTTTTCATTTCCATTCAGATCCAAATTGTTATTTGTTGTTGGCGTTGACATCAAAATTGGATTCATGCGGAGTCGGCTAACCATACGACCGGTATCCACCACAACATCTTGACCAGAATTAGTTGATTGGCGAGTTTCGCGACTGTTTTCCATTCTCGCACTTCGTCTGTTAGATTCGGAAATGGTACCAGAACCACGATCAGAACTTGAACTTGTACTGTCGTATAACATTCGGGCATTCTTCAGCTCACGGACAAAACGAATGTCATCCCTGTTAATGGCAACCCGCAAGTCTTCTTTGTTTGGTGGTTCTGCGATAGTCGTAGTATCCCAGACAATCTTGTATTCACTTGAAACACCCTTCCTTGGCACAGCGATGATTTTCCCATTGAGATATACATCTTGAGGAATCATGTTCGCTGCATCGCCGTTGAGCAGGAAGAAAGACTTGTTTGCTCGAACACATTTGTTGGCGTAGCTCATTCGTGTTTGCCTTGATTTTGGGAGAGAGTTGCCATCTTGATGTGTTGGGAGAGCAGGGAGAGCAGGGGTCGTACCATGTGCATCGTCAGTGATACCAGGGACAATTGCATCTTCAGTGGCAGGTGGTGCTGATGCAGCGGCATCGCCAGCGAGGACTGATGCGCTGGCATCAGGTGATGTGTATGTAGTACAGAAGAAAGAGATGCCATGGCGTGTGGCTTCGATCTCTGGTGGAACTAGTGCTTGGGTCAGTGACGGAGCACTGTTGCCTGTGTCTTCCGACATCGTGGTCCACCAAATCGCGATTAAAATGAAAATGGGGAAGTATGGGGGTGTGGTGAACGCGATTTTTCACGACAAATTCAATGGTGACGTCGATTCTTGGTGAGAACGAGTGGAACATGAAGATTTCGCAAAACGGGCTGTACTACTGCTCGTTTTAGCAGAAGTAACTATACTACTGCTTGTTTTTGCAA